>CABFVX010008309.1:0-25048 GCA_902151425.1 Timema shepardi | reverse complement strand
TTTTTAAATATAAATTTTCAATATTTGATATCTCTTATATTTTTTTAAAATCTACGGTCCAACATAAATATGTATCAGAAATGTTATGCTCTAGTGAATATAATCTGCATTATGTATATTTTAATTAAATGCACATAAACTAACCATGGTTCATCCGTGGGTTCCCAACACACCAGGCAGACATTGCAAGTGAAACACATGGCTCTGTCATCCCCCGTCGAGTTGGGTTGGTGGTAAAAGCCCGCTTGTGCCATCTGATCAGGTAGCGCCCACCTGAAAAATACAGAGGATCAGTGAAAGTCAATCTAAGTGAAATATATGGCTATGTCATTCCCGGTCGAGTTGATGGAAGAAGCCCACTTGCACCATTTGATCATCCAGTGCCACCCTGAAACATACTTGAACAGTTAAATACACGACTCTGTCACCCCTGGTCGAGTAGAGTTTGTGGTAAAAGAAGCCTGCTTGCATCATCTGACCAGGTAGCGCCCAGCTGAAAAACACTCAGGTATAATGGAGGTTAACACAAATGAAATATACCCCCAGTTGAGTAAGGTTAATGGGAGAAGCCCGCTTTCACCATCTGATTAAGCAGTGTCGCCTTGAAACACACATATGAACAGTGCAGGGCATTACAAATGAAGCCCATGGCCAATGTAGACACTTAGTTCTAAAAAAAACCTTCAAAAAGTTCCAGTCCTCCCTATTCTTATGTTGTTCATGTGGGCAAGCAAGATTTGGGCACCTATATGGTCATCGGCATGATATGTATGAGTGAGTGTATGAGCCCAGGACGTTATGTGCTGGACACAACACCCCCACAGAAAAACAAAAGGTTAATGAAAATTTCTCCAATCACTTTATTATTTTGCAAGCTCATTGGCTGATATGGCAGGTATTCCATGGAGGAAGAATTAAATAAGATATTCCCGTGGTTCCCAAACTATGTGTTGCGACCCACAGGTAGGATGTGGACGATGTTTTGGTGGGTCGCAGAGTGACCAGTTAGGTCTACAAAAATATATTAATAATTTTGTCCGCTGTAAAAATATAACAATCACATGTTACTACTTTAAAGGGAAAAAATCATGAAAAAATGTAAAATAAACACTAAGTACGTGAAAATAGTTTTTATTAAACAGTCAGTCTAATACTCTAATTTGTCTAATATTAGTTACTCTGTGCACTGGACACAATCACCCGTCAGATAGCGTATGTGGCCAAATTTCATTCCATCCAGTGCTACAAGTAATAAATGTGAAAGAGTTTGTGAGCCACAGTCAAGTTATTGTTGTAGAGGCAATGCAGGCAAAGTTAAAAAGCAAAAAACTTGTTTGCGTAGATGTAATCCTATGTATTTGAAATATGGGTTTGTGTTTTCAGGTACTGAAGAAGAGCCGATACCTTGGTGCATCATTTGTTTTGAAACACTAGCCAACACAAGCATGAAACCATCAAAACTTGAAAGGCATTTATCAACCAAACATCCAGAGTACATGAGTAAGCCTCTTGTATTATTTCAAAATAAAAAACAAGATTATCTTTTGACAAAATCTACAATAGAAAAGTCCACGTCAGGTCAACAAAACAAATAAGCTACTATAGCGTCTTACCCGTTATCCTTGATAATAACCAAAAGGGGGCAGCTCACACCATGGGAAAGGAACTTATTTTACCCAGCAAAAATAATATCTTGAGATTTATTGGTCAAAATGTGTAAGTTTGACCACTGATGGTGCTTGTGGTATGTCTGGCATTTATTTATTTATGTAAGGCATTTATTTATTTAGTTACCAAAGTTAAGTCAGTTGCCCCTTTAGTGCAATGGACTCATTGCAGTTTGAATTATAAGGCTATTGCAGTAAAAGGTTTGAATGAGTGCCTAAAGAAAAAAACCTTTTCGATGCTGTGAAAATTGTTAACTTCAGTAAATTATGGCCTAAAAACTCAAGACTGTTTGGTATCCTTTGTGACAAAATGAGCAGTGAACACAAACAATGTATCCTTCCCTGTTAAGTTTGGTGGCTGTCGAGCGTTAAAGTGTTATCAAAATTATTTGAACTCCGGGACAAAGTTAGAATATTTTTATTGGTGGACGATAGTGACGCAAAATCTGTCAGCCACTTTAGAAGAATGTTTGAATGATAAGAACTGGTTAAAAAGGCTTGCGTATTTGGCAGATATTTTCAATGGTCTCAACGTACTAGACTTAACGTCCACAAGTTCTAAGTGGAGGATTAAATAAAAGCAATGATTAAAAATCTTGAAAGATGGGCCCATAAAGTGGAGGAAAATTGCTTCAATATATTTCCAGTCTTACATGACTTCCTGGAGACCTATGAAATTAAAATTGACGAGGAAATTGCAAAAACCTTGAAGCATATTGGCCTCTAGGCTCAGGTAATTTATATTGTCAGTCAATTCTATATAGCAATTTAAAATATATTTTTTATTATAAGTAATTTTGTATGTACTATAACTAAGTATGTTGTTAAGTTTCTTTTGTTTATTTAATCAAATAAAATTGTAATTAGGTGCTTGATTAAAATTTACTGTATGTATCAAAAAATGTTATAACTAGGCGAGATTTTCTTCTGTGTTATAGCGAATTAGTAATGACCCTTGTTTTAGGAGCTACTTTCCTAAAATTGATGAGAAGAACCAATGGATCAGAAATCCCTTTGAAGAGGATCATTTAAAAAAAGTGAAAGTGGCATCAGCTGAAGAAGAATCATTAATTGAGTTATTGTCTAAAAAGATAGCATTTTTCCCAATGGAACAGTTGTTCATTAACTATGGTCCACTGAGACCGTTAGTTTGGTTGATCGATTAAAAAACAATTGAGAGAAAGAAAATGAAAAATATGGTTTGCAGATTTCTCAAATCAGCATTAGAAAATCAACTTATCGAAGCTGTATGAGTGATGATTATTTACAACCCTGCCTTCATTTATGACAGAGTAATTAAGAACTCTCATTTTAACAAATATCCTAAGATTATTTGGTGTCATGCAACAACTTCAAAGTCAAGTGTTTAATAAAAAAATACTTTTCTCAGGAAAATGAGGTAATAAGTGGTTTGATCAAAAACTCAGTTTCAGGGTGTGAAAGATATGTTCTTATATGTGGTATAAGTTAACTATTAAAAAAAAACACAAAATGGGTTATTAATGTTTTACCACTGAAACAAACAGTATAATAACCCTGTTGTTCCGTGGTAGATTGCAAAGGATTTTCCTTTTGTGAAGCAGATCCCTAGATCAAAAAGTCTGTATTCCTGCTTTAGGGCAACCACAAATGCAGCCATCATTACCGCACTACACAGAAAAGTGTTTTAAGAATTTTGATTTACCAGTTGGAGTGGTCAAAGATAGTGGGATATTATTTATGTAAGTTGCTTATAAAGGTATACGGTATATGACATATGAAAACAGTTTTTTTATCATCCTACAGTGTCAATCACTGAAAGGGTTCATATAAAATCTTAAGGAGCAATAATCTCTTATTATAAAGCCCATCACCGAAAATAGAATAGTACTCTGTCATTGTCGCAGATAGCTTTCAACAACACTCTGCACTTCACAAAAATACACCTGCAGTTAATTTTAGCGCATAAGCTCCTAACAACTATAAACTGCAGTAGTACTCACCACAGTTGGCGACATGTTATTCTCTCCAACAACAACAAAAAACTGTTCAGTGGTGGAAGCATGCGTTTGAACAGTTAATCATTATGTAAGAATTGTGGCACAAAGAAAAACAATAGAAATAGGTACCTATACAAATTCTTTCAACATAGCTTCTTATATAATGTATCAAAAGTATCAAATAAGTTACAAGGCCACAAGGGTGGCGGCAAAATTAAGCTATTGATGGTTGTGACCAACTAAAATTCATAGATTTCTAAATGAATTCAGAGGTCAAAATCAGAAGTTACACTATGTCAACATTTTAAGATGGCTATGGTATGGACAAAAAAAATATGCAAATGAAATGATAACCAACCAATACTGTTTTTATTTTGTCACACACTCACTTGTAGTTCATGTGGGGCCACTTGACAAATGTGTCACGGCGAGCAGCCTCACTAAACATAAGTGCCCGGTCGGCTGGGGCGCCCTCGCTGGGGAACAGCGGCAGTAGGCAATTGAGACGCTCGTTGATTGCTGATGCGATGGTGAGCGCAGGGATATGGCGGTTCTGGCGCTTGAGCTCTTGAACAAGTCCTGAGCACACACACTTGAGTGCACAGTGTGGCAACTCCAGACACACTGTGTTCCACTGAAAGAGGGGGAAGGGTGTGATAGATGAATAATTTTGAAGCAAATGGGACTAACCTTTTAAGGCCTTTCCTTGTAATTATTTTAAGCTTTAGTTTATGAGTGATGTAAACTTAATATATACGCAAAATCTATTTCACAAATACTATTAATTAATGTTTTATAAAGATATTATTACTGTAGAACAATAATGGATAAAAATCTGGCCCAGAGGTTAGTCTTGGTGACTCGCCGACACTTTACAGACAAATATTTAATAAAAACTGACAACAGAGAATTAACTTGAAACGCAAAAGACCAAATGATACTATTCTCAGAAATTGTACCAACTTTCCAGCTAGATAAGATATATCATTTCATCAGTAGATATAGTTTTTAAAATACCTGTAATTAATAAGACCAAATTTGTAGGTGGACCAGACACAGATATTCAGACGAACACATGTTTAATTAATAGCACTGGTAAATGTCAGTTGTAATTTTGATTTTTTAGTTTTCAGTGCAGTCCGTGTAAGGTTAGACTATTTATTAAAGTTTCTTAGTCAAAGATTTTTCCTCCCCCCTGTTTAGGATGATGATGCTACACCCACAAAATACAGTATTTAAAAATAAATATTTCAAATAATGGTGTGCGAAGCTTTAAAAACTTAGCTTCAGAAAAATTAAAACTTTCTAACATTTACAAAGCCTTGCCAGTAAAAAATATTTACAGTCAAACTAAACACGTATATGTTCAATTTATTTTTATTTTCTCTTATCTGCAGACAAAAATGTGTGGTAAATATTTAGTAACGTGATTGATCAATTTTGTATCGAATTTGTAAATTTTTGCAATAAAACTGTTTTAGATAATATTTGGGTCAAAAAAAAAGACATAAATATGTTAAATCTATTTTTTGCAATATAAAGCATTATAACTTTAAAGGGGCTTTGGGAATGTGTCATATATGATTTGACTTTGAACACCCTTTATGCCAAAGTAATTTTGAGCATACATGTCCACTCCAAGTTATTGCATTCTACTAACTTTCTGTGCCTTGGTTCCTTTTTTGGTGTTGGCCTGAGCCTCCTTGATCCTGACGCAAAGCTCTTGGAGTACTTCGGATGTCTGATCAACCCCAGGCAGTTCCACGCAGCGCAAGCTCTGCTGCAGTAGCAACGCCTCAACAAAAGATAAATCATCTCTCAAAACATGATAAGTACAATACAAATTTCATCAAGAGAGAATGTTTGCCAAGCATAGTTCAACCCTGATGTGTGTTGATAAGTTTTCACAGTCAAAACACTTTATAAGTTTTGAAATTTCTCAGTTTTCCAAAGATTTTTCCCAGTCTAGGGTATGCATGTAAAAGATAAAAAATAAAGACTCCCACTATTTTAATTTTCATATTAAATTCTCAACCCGAGAGTTATGAGATAAATATATCAGTGCCCTTTACAAAAGCACGTGAATTAGCGGTAAAACTATTAGTTTACACTGGGTTATACTTTTATACTTTATTTTTTGGAAATTATTTCAAAAATATCTGAATGTACCTGTGGCTTTTTTAAATTTTCCAGGTTTTCCTGGTGTGTTTTAACACAGATATTATTATGTATGAAAACTGTTAAAAACAAAAGTTTCTTAGCACAGAGCAGCCTGGTCATATTTGTTTATGAAATGTCAATGTTTTAGCAATTAAATTTATTAAAAATTTAACTTTATGAAAATAAGAGACTATCTCTGGACACTAGCAATAAAAAGGGCAAATTGGGTGCAAAGACTAGTAAAGTGAACTGAACTAGATTCACCCTGTGAAAATGAATTAGTATAAAAGGCCGGAGATGAGTCAATTCCAGTATTTGACAGAACCAAATCTTCTTTTCACCTTCAAATCTTAAATTTTAAAATCCAAATCTTAGAAAGCATGGTTGGTATAAATGTGTTACCAGGGTGGCCACTCAACTCTAGAATAAAATTCCAGTATTATTCACAGTTTTCCTGGCCAAACATAATTACTTTCCCGATCTTTTAAAGGGATGTTCAGGGTTCCTTCGAATGTGAGACTTTGAAAAAATGGTTTCAAATGAAAATAATTTGTAAGAGGTGTTGAACACGCCACCTGAGCAAGTTCTAATAATAAGTATTTCTACCCAATGCATAAGCTAGTCATTGGAGTTTTACCAAATTTATCACAGTGCAACCTCAACTATGTTTTAAAACACTTTAAATGTCTCCAAGATCAGGCTTTTTTTTTTCTATCACTTGTTGGTAGACTTCACCACAAGCCACCACAGGGAGAGCCCCCTCCCTCCAGGTATGCTGGGGGTCCGGGATTCAATCCTTGGTCCCGGCACAGATTTATCTGATTGTTAAACCCTTCCTTCACCTGGCACAGATTTATCTGATTGTCAAACCCTTCCTTCACCTCTGACAAGACATGTATTAATCACAACTTGTGAATGTTTGGAATTACAGGCCTCCACCGTGGTTCGAATTCCACGTTAAACTGTAGGTTCTACATTCCATATCAAAATCACCCAACCATTACACATTAGTGTAAGTGTGTATAACTCGAATGGGCAGTAAGANTGGTGGTGGTGGTGGTGATAATGATGATAATAATAATATAATAACATCCCACACAGCTACGAAAAAAAGTTTGGATCACAATATAATTTACTTAGAAAATAGTAAATAAATAAAACCCAGTCAATTCTAAATTTATAGGCTAGTATTAATAACATAATAATATATCAAACAAATATTTGGAAAAATATAACATATATTTATTAATTGATTGTTATCACAAGATAATGATTATGAAACATGTGAAATCCATAAATAAATATATATTCTGTTTGCAAGTTCTGGGTAATTGGCTGCTAGGATAAATCAAATGTTTATGATGTTTAGGCCAGACCCCCGTCATGATGCGCGTGTTTTTTAAAAGAAGTCTATAAGTAACACCTGATTTGGTCGGGCTGACAAGTTAGATCGTTTGCAGCTCGCTCTTTCTCCCTTACTTGCTTCCTCTGCCGCTACCACTACACCTGACCTAGCTGCAAGATGGTTGTCCCAATAGATAACTGATGCGTATTTAAGATAATTCAGCACTCTCGGATATTTTTATTTTAATGTGGATAAATTTTTCACTGCTTAGATTGTTTAATGATTACTTTATATTTCATTTTTTGAGTAAAACAACATTGTTGGATTTTTATATATATATATGAAATTCCTTAGTTAGGCCCTTTTTTTTCGACCACTTCCAAGTTCCTGGCTAATTCCTATTTTCCCGAAAGGTAGACACCCTGCCGGCCTCTGCCGTAAAAATGGGTACAGCCATGAAATTACTTCATTAATGTCTATATTTGAAAATCACTACTTAACTTTTGAGTTGTGCTCAGCCATGAGTATGGATTAGACAAGTTAAAGAGTAGTATGTATACAAATGTGCTAAAGCCAGTGACAGCGGAACCTTATTTATTAAGAGAGAAGAGTTAGCAAAAAATTGTATTTTTAAAAAGTTCCTCTCTCCAGTCAAACATGGGATTCAAAGACCCTAACCCGGCAAATGCCTTAAAATTGGAACCCCTAAAATCCATGAGAGGTGATCCCCTCCGTAATTTTTTTAGTAAATTAGACTCTTTCACAAGATTTTTGGAAATTTTGAATTTTTTGAAATTTGGTACCCTTAGAAGATATTTAGAGTGAGTGGTCGTCAGCCAAAAGCTTTATAAAAATTAGATAACTTAATAAGCTTCAGTATTTGGAATGGTCTTCCCCAAGTAATTTTTTTATAAATGAATGTTTCTAAAACGGTATTTGGAGTGATCTCCACCTGAAAATGTTTGTAATATAAATGCACCTAAAAACTATTAAAAGAAATATTTCACTGAAATTTTTGAAAATTTGGTGCGTTATGTTTACAGTAACTAGAAGAGACATTTTTAGCAACCGTGTTAATGCCAAGAAAACTTCTCACCTTGAAACATTTTTTAATTGGATGTTTTTAAGACCTTTAGAGTGATCCTCCTCTACTGATTTTGTTTGAAAATGGGGTGCCTCTAGAAACAATTTAATATGGTCTTTCCCCAACTAATTTTTTAAATTTATATGCATCTAAAAACTATTTTAAGAGGTCTTCTCCTGGAATTTTTTTGAAAATTGGATGCCTCCTGAAGAAACTTTAAGTTAACCTTTCCTGGAAACCATTTGAAAATAAATGCCTCTAATAAATATTTTAAGTGGTTCTTCTCTGGCAAAATTTTGAAAATTGGATGTTTCTAGAAGCTATTTAGAAAGATTTCCACCTGAGAATTTTTTGAATATGAAATGTCTTTAGAAATTACAGTATTAGGAAGAGGTCTTTCACTGGAATTTTTTGAAAATTGGGTAACTTGATTAACTAGACAAGACATTTTGGCAGCTGTGTTAGTGCTAAAAGTGTCAAGTAGTGTGATTCTTCTGGAAATTTAATATAAAATTGAGTTCAAGAAAATTCATATAGCTTATTTTGGTCCCACCTTTGAATAAAGGATCTTAAAATATTTAAGATCTCGACAGATGACAAAATTCAAGCACTTTTCAAGAGACTCTAAATTAAAGTATAATTTGCAATTTTCCCAATTTTCCCAATGAGTGGCCACCCTGGTTATTTTGTTACATTTTTTAGCATCTTGTCGTACTACCTGTTCAAGTTATACGCCTATGTACTAATTACACTATGTGTGAAGAGAGAATGGAATATCATTTAGGAAAAACAACTCTAGGTACACTCGACCGAGATTTAACTCTGATCTCCTTGTCTTCAGCAGTCTATTCTATTGCAAGAGTAACGTCTTAGACCCGGCAGCCTCCGAAATGGGTTTAGCTACATTTATTTTTAAGCTTGTATGATAAATAATAAAAACAGTACCTAAATAAATGTTTAAAAAATGTAATATTGCAATAGTTTAGGCAGGAGATACAGCTTGAAAAAGGCATCAAATAGTAGTGTGGTTTAATGTGATCTTAATTAGAAAACAGTCAAATTGAGAACTGTGGAAACATTTTATAAAAATTTAAAAATCATTTTAATGATCTCGAGTTTTCTGTTGTCAAGTGAAGAATGTACAATAAAAAACTTCAAATCTATATAATTTCTGATTTACATAAGAACCTAAAATTTGTTTTAATTGAGAGTTAAAGGTGGGGTCTTTATGACCTTAATGTTTTCTTTTATTCCCGATTATTTATGTTTGTACATAAGCTTAGCACAAAACTGTTATAATTATGCCCAATAAAGGTGTCACAATTATTGTTTTTATCAATTCTGATGTTTAAATTTTAACCTTAAATTTCCGTTTCTCGATTCCCACTCCCCAAATTTACATTTCTTGAGTCTCGTGACTCAATTTAAAATATCAATATTTTACCAAGCATTCACACTCACATTAAAAATGTGTTATTTATTTATCCATTGTTTTGTATTGTATTTGCAAACAAAAATAAATTAAAAAGTGAGAGTAAAAAAGTGAACGAAAACAGCCATGTTTAATTTGGGTGAAAACACAGAAGCATATTTACAATTCGCCCGTACTGAATTAAAATGGCAAAATAACAATGAATGCAATGAAAAATTGCCGCATTTTGAATGTTTCCATTTCATTTTATAGCAAACCTTTCATTTACTGAGATTTGATATTAAGATCAACTCTTAACTCTTTCAGTAACTATAAAAATCAGGGGTCTGAGAGTATCAACTTTTACATCCCTAATTGACATGTGTGAATACCTTAGATCAATTGGGTACAATCTAAAAGTTAATTGTCTTTGATACCCGCCTCGGTGGCGTAGTTGGCTAACGCGCTTGTCGTGTTGAGCTCGACTGCTGAGGACGGGGAGATCGAGGTTCGAATTCTCTAATTCAACCTTCCCAATTCCTAATCCATTAGAGTAATTAATACTTAAAGTGTATAACCCAAACGGGTAGTAAGACGCGGTGCAAATTATTATTATTATTATTATTGTCTTTGATCATATTCAAGATCTTTTCAAGATAATTTACTTGAGGCATTGGCCAACCATTACTCAAGACTTGATTTACAATCCAAGCTGGAAAGGATTCCAGTCTTTCTATGATGATATAGCAGGTGAAGTGAATGATTTGAGAATAGAGATTAGTGTGGTCCCAGTTACTAATAGCTCCACCTGCATTTTGGAATTAACTTGCCTCCTTCTGCTTTAGATAGTGGAGTGCACCAATAACAGGCCAACCTTTAAAACCAGCAAGGTTCCTCATTTAGGCTTTAACAAGTTTCTTATCTGCTATGTTCTCAAAAATATTATGATAAACTTAAAATGATAATTACTTATCAGAGATTTTCTTTTAATCGCATTAGTAGCACTAATTGACTGTGTTTGTGTTAATATGCATCTTTTTAATGTGTGTGTTAGTAATAAGATACTCGCTTCTGTGGTTGAACAGGGTGTCCAGCCAAACTATATTTTTAGATTCCCTGACTTTTCCAGGTTTTCCAGACCCAATTTACTTTTTCCTAGACCACTATTTATCGATATTAAGTACATTACGAAAATATGTTTTTAAGATCACAGATTAAATAGTGTTTTTTCCCTAGATGCATATACATTCTGAAATTGTGTCACTCAATAAAGGGATTAAACAATTTCTGCCTCAGGGGAAATTGACTATTTTAAGTTAAAAATAGATTTCAGTAAAATTGTATTAAGCCATTAAAAGATTGCCTCGAGCAAGAAAGATTTAAAATAGTTGTGGGACAGAGTCATTTTTAGTTCCTTCTACTTAAAATGTAGGCCTAATCAAATTTTGTACATATGAATATCCATGACTCAACTTTGACTAAAGACAAGTGGCAGAAAGGTGGAAAGACACAAAACTTACTTGTTGACCTTGAGAAGTGATATTAGTCTGCTCAACATAGTCAATGGTGTGAAAGTGATTCCAGCTGGTTATTAAGTGGAAGAAGTGTTATTTTGACTATTGTGAATCAAAATATTTGGCTTTTTATAGATAAAATGTAAAATTTCCAGAAATTTAGTAAAATTCCCTGACTTTTCCATGACTTTTCCCTGACCAAGCAAATTCCCTGACAATTCCCTGTTTTCCAGGTCACTGGACACCCTGTTGAATGGTCTGGCATCACTCTTGCGATAAACTATAGTGCTGATATTAAGGTTCAAATTCCGGTCAGGTGTGTTAAGGGCATTTTTTTCCTAGATGTTTTCCCTTACCCTTCACGTAAATTTAGATACACTTTCCCTAAATGCACATTTCCTCAGCCCTAACCAACTATCGTAATTAGTACAGATGCGTACAGTCTGGAAACTGGAGTCAGACACAATGACAAAAAATAAATAATTTTAATATATTTTGTTATAATGCACTCATAATAATAGTCATGCACTTAGTTAAGTGGTAAAATCATTATTTGAGATCTGATTGTTAATTTTGCCCAATGATCATGTTGGACTAAACCACAAATTATCAGTATAGTAGCACTAAAACAAATTCTAATTTATAATATTTTTAAATAAATCCAAATAGTGAATTTGGTTGTTGTTTTTTCAAAACCTTAAATCTCAAATAGCCTTTATGATTCAATGAATTTGTAAAATCAGAGGTCAACAACCCCTATACCTATCCAAGAAAATTTGGATCCACTTCCTTAAGCTCAATCTTCTTAATCCCTGAAACACAAGCTTAATGAGTTCATGTGTGTACGACCAAGCAACACAGGGACCTGCCTGATAATGAGTATAGAATGAGATGATGAACTCCTTGTTAATGTTACTAAATACCTTCCACTTGGTGAATGGAATAGTTTGTGAACATGAATTAAAATATCAAGTCAAATATCAACAAGTTTCTTTGAGTCCTTTGCCAAGCCTAGGCAATATTTGTTAAGGAAATGAGGAAAGAGATTTTTTGGTTTTGTTAGTTTGAAGTATTTAATGTTCATTTCTTGAACCAATTGATTATTTCGGCACACCACTTACAAGCTAGCTTAATTATAGATATCATACACAACATCCATTTCCTTGAATATTAATTCCATACTGTGAAAAGAAAAGCCTTAATTTCACCAATGATCACTTTATCAGCCATGATGGGGCACCATTAAAACCTGTCTAGTGCAAGCTCACCTCTGAGAGCAGAAGTTCTAATTTGACCGGATCGTCAGGTTTGTTGACGGGTGTTTGCAGGATGGTGTCAAGCAGTAACACCCCATTGTAGTCCTTCCTGACGCCGATACCCTTGCCATCGGTGAAGATGACCCGGTCCTGGCCAGGTAGGTAGGTCCCTCTTAGCTCACACTTGTCCCTCGCTGGAACAAACCCTCACCGTCAAGACTCAAGGAGCAAAGTGTTATTTTGAATGTATATTCTTTTGAAGGGCAAAAATAACCTCCCGCTGTGGATCTCAGGTTATTATATTGTAATTAGGGTCTGATTGTGGTTTTCTTAAAGCAAATAGGACCAGCCTCTAAGTGCCAGTACATTCTGCTATGGAATTATATAATCTGCAACTTCAAATTAGAGTTTGAGACTAATTAATTCTCAGCCCTCAGGATACAGATAAATAATCTAGCTTCAATCCTAGGTGGGGTGGACTCAAAAAATTGTAAGAATTAATGGGTCACGTATAATCAATTAAGGGTATCAATAGTTGAGACAAGAAATATCCCCAAACTTTGCAGACCCCTTCACACACAACCCTTATTCTCTATCAACTTATCATCCAGTCTATAGGGGTCACTGATTTGATCCCAGGTGAGCACCTAAGTATGAGGCACATCCCGAAAGTAATGTTTGGCTATTAAAAGTGATTTTTTTTTTATCAAATACCACATACTTTAATCTAGGTATCAACATAATCCCCATCCATACTGAGACACTTTTCATAATGTGGCATAAAATGTCATCTACTATGTTCAAATAAGTTGTGGCCTGCAACTTGAGCCAGTTCTCAATGCTCTCCATCACCAAAACCTGGAATATTAACATCTTAACAGGGTGACCTGTGGTCTAGGGGTATGGTGTCAGACTTCTATGCTGGCGGCTGGGGTTCAATCCTCGGTCCCGGCAAAGATTTATTTGATTGCCAAACCCTTCCTTCACCTCTGACAAGACATCTTGTGAATGTGAGGAATGCCAGGCCTCCACCGTGGTTCGGATTCCACGTTAAACTGTAGGTCCTCCATTTCATATCACCATCACCCTACCATTGCACATTAGCGTAAGTGCGTATAACCCGAACGGGTAGTAAGACGCGGTGCTAATAATAATAATAATATCTTAACCTAACTAGGATTTGAACCAGGGACATTTGTTTGGGAGTGGGGGTTGTATCTAAAGTCCCTATTTGGAAGTCAACCAATCCCCCCACCCCCATCCCACTAGAACTGTGTGTTATTCATATATTGGGAGATTAGTAAACTCTCAAGACTAGACTTAAATTATTACTGCCTTTAGTCACCTGTTCCACAAAGATCTTTATGTAAAACAAAGTCTGTATAAATTCCACATATATTGATGTGGGCAGCTATTTATTTAATAATACCAGAACACATGTGAATAACCCAAATTGGTGATCACATTGTCACGGTTGATGATGCTCAAGTACAATAGTATGAATTGCAAATGAAATGGAGGTTGGGGTTTGTATCTTATCCGGCTGCTATGTGGTTTTTTCCACGGGTGATTTATCCATCCCTTATCACTAATGAAGCTGCATATCATCTTAAGTTCTACCACTAAAATTAGGCTGTTTGGTGTTAAAGTGCAATATATATATATATATTTATTTTTTTAATCCGTGCACCTCATAGTAGATTTCCAAGAAATCCCGAAAGACCTTTACGATTATAAAAGGTTATCTGTGTAGCTATTGGAAAAGCTTCATTTTGGCCAATATGACCTTTTATTTTATGAGTGGTGACTACAAATGTTCATAAAACATTATATTTATATGACATTTATTTTTAATTTGGAGAAACAACGCAGAGCTAAAATTGATAAATATTTTTGCCTTAACCCATAGCACAACACTGTTAGCAATATAGAAAAAAAAAATTAGTAACTGCACTGTTTGGGGCGGTCCTTTCGCAATAGACTAGACTGCCGAAGACGAGGAGATCGGGGTTTGATCCCTGTTAGGTGTCCTAAGAGTGTTTTTTCTTAAATGGTTTTCCACTCTCCTTCTACCCAAATGTGAGTACACTTCCTATAAATTCAACCTTCCTAATTCCTTACATATTAGTTTGAATAATAAACAGGTGTGTAATCCAAACGGGTACTAAGATGTGGTGCTTAAAAAATCATAAAGGATAGTAAAAAAAATCATGTCTTAATTTCTAGCCTTTTATCAGAAAATAAGCTATAAGAATAAATCAATCATGCTTAATTTGGATAAGTGTATTGTGTTTATAAACTAAATAAAGCTTAAAATCAGAATTTGAATCCTGTTTTAAGTGTAACCCGTTCTACGGACTGAGCTATCCAAGATTTCATCCATGTCAGTGAGTCATTTAAAAATCTGACATTTGAAGTTTTATAGCTCAAAGAAATAATCATGAAAATATGATATAAGCTCTTTTTTAGTGATATTCAAAGTAAAGCAATGGTTTTACAATGAAATATATATTACCTTATTTTATTCTAGATTAGATACTGAATTGTTTGCAAGAAAAATGTATAGAAATTCGGAATAAGCTAATTCTATCCAATTGTATATTTATAGAGATTAAGTCAGTTTGACAAAATGAATAAGCCTAATAAATTGTCATTTAAATGTACCTAGGTAATTAAAAAGTTGAAGCAAAAATACATCAAATTAAACTTTAGGCTACTTCATTGCCAATTAATGTTGTGGTTATTAATTTAAAACAAAAGAATATATACGCTTATAATTACTACTGGGAAGTTAATATTTTATTTTAAAGTGCTATGACAAGTATGCATCAGCAGTAGCATCACTTGTCATTTCCACCTCTGAGGGTTATCATGCACAACCTCTTTTATTCCTGTCAATCCATCCAAGCATCTCTTTCTCTCTCTCTCTCTGCTACGTGTCTCCAGTCCACTTCTTTAGCCCCCTTCTCCTTACTCTGTAGAGCTTTCTTTGGCATTCTGTCCTTCAGTCTCCTTACAAGCCCCAGCCAATGCAACCTTTTCCTCTTCACCATCTCTTATAATGGTATAATTTTAAGCTATCTCTATTTTTTTCAAGCCTTATCAGAAGACTACTCTTTCGTTTCCTCCCATGTTATGACATAATCTGCATATGCATATCAATTCCACCGGGCTTCTGTGGCCTTAGACTTCAGAAATTATTTTGCCCATTACAATGTTAGATAGAATTGGTGATAAAAGACTTACCTGTCCTTCCATTCTGTGTATTTGACTTCTAATCCTACACAATTTTCACACTTATCATGGATGTTCCTTATTTCTTCCACGATTCTTTTTCATGATACCTTGTCATAAGCCTTTTTTTATGTCAATTGAAGGTGTCATGGTATATTTACCATATTCCCAGAGCCCTGCTTTTATGGTGAATAAAAAAGCCCAATTTCGTTTTTAAGTTTCCCAAAAGTGGTTAATAAGCGGTGAATTACAAAAATCCTATTTTTGCGACGAAATTATCTAATTAAGACAAAAGCGTTAAAAAAGTGGTTTTTACCAAACCTTCGTGATTAAGGTGACTTTGTTGGGCTAAAACTAGACTTCCAGGTCAATGTTTGAAACAGGTAAACTAAACATATTGAAGTGAAAAACCAAAAATTACATTTTTTTTTGACAAAACGGTAAAAAACAATAGTCGGCAAAAAATGTGCTGTCACCTTATTAAAAAAGTAAGATTTAGCGGCAGCTGGTCCGGGAAAAGTATGTACAAGTCACAAAGACAAAATATTACACAAAAATCATCTTGTTACTTCACAAAAATTGTGACTATATTTTTAAATCTCAATTTAGGCTAGAAAAATACAAAATAACTACTCAACATCACCAAACTGCAAGATGCAGCTGGTAACAATGTCATCCACTTTCATTGTGGTTCTGCGGTCTGTTACTACTAAACTATACCTAGAAAAATATTGTTCTGAATCTGCATTTGAAATCGATCGCGAACTCCACAAACGCAGGGCTCTGCATATTCCCATATTTTCTCAATGAAATGTTTCAGCACAAGGATTGAGTTAATCGTAGCACTTCCTTGTTGAAAGCCTCATTGTTTTTTCCTTGCTGTTTCCTCTAATCTTTGTTTAACTTTTCATAGAAGTAGTTTTTCATATATTTCTAAAGTCCGTTCACTGTAGAAATTGTTTTCTGAAAGGCCTTTTTCCTTACCAGAAATCTATTATATAGTAGGATATTGGTAGGAAAAAAGACCTTCCAGAGAGTAATTCCTACCGTGAATAGAGTATAGGCAGTGGTACAGCAGTGCAATATAATGATTCTGTAATTTTCAAACTTTGACTTGCTACCTTTTATATATTATATGAACACACTAATCTCTTTTCCCTGATTATATAGCCTATCTTCCTTTCCTTCCATAACGCTCACATCACTCGATACAGCCACTGCATTCCCATTGCTCCTGCCGTTTTTATTATCTCAGCCATCAATTTGTTTATTCCTGGTGATTTATCATTAGTTAGCTCTCTTTTACTGCCATCTCTAAGTCTAGATATCAAATTATTCTGAATCCACTTTTATACCTATCTATTGTTTCTCTCCTCTCCACTCTCATATTTATTTCTGCCTCTTTCAATAATTCCTTTAAATATTATTTTCATGTTCTCATTGTCTTTTGTCTCCACTGAACTTCTCCAGATGTATCCAGTACTTTAGTCAACATATCTGTATGTTTTGTTTTTAACCACCTTGTAAAATATTTTCTTGTTTCTTTTATAGTTCTCTTTTAGTTTACCCAAGAATTTCTACCAAGATTTATTCTTTAAAAATGTTTTTTCCCCATTGTTTTAGGGTTAAGTGTCCATCCCCCCCCTCCCCCCCTTCTCTTATGTTGAAACCACTATACCCACAGTTTGTTTTCCTTTTTATGGCTTCTGCTATATGCTCATTCAGCCATTGTGTTTATTTTCCTTTTTATTGCTTGATGTTCTTCCACACCTCCTTCCTGCTGCTTCTACTGTTGTTGTTCTGATTACTTTTTATTCTTCTTCCACCGTCCTTACACTTCATCCTTTGCTAAATCAATCTTTAGTTTCTCTTGGAATGTTTCTCTCAACCCTATATCTGCCAACTTTCAAAACTTTACTCTAGGAATTCTTTTGGCTAATGCTTTGCCTAGATGGAGTGTCTTGAAATCTGCAATAACCAATCTGTGATCTCCTAAATTTACACTTGGTATTACCTTTATATTTGTTAGTTTTTGATGGAGACATATGGAGAGCATTATGTATTCTACAGGATGTTTCTAAAAACTCTGTCCAAACTTAAACCAATGCATCTGTCAGGGTGGCCAGTGATCTGGCCTTATCAAATTCAAGGTTTTTTCCCAGGATTTCCAGGTTGTAAAACATTGTTTTTCCAGGTTTTTGTCTTGGCTAAATTTCACACATCCTCCTGTTAATTGGTGAAGAGTAATGTTGGAATTTTACTCACTGCTGGGTATAGGATTTGTTTACTAACACAAAGTAAACTTGAAAACCAATTTTGTTAACTAGGGTAAGAAATAATAAAAGAGAAATAAGCCCACATAGTAATTTTTTATTCAATAATTAGTTCTTATGTGTCTTTTTATGAAATGAGGGACATGAAATAACAGACACAAAAGTTGTTAAGCTTGTGGATATCTTAATTTTTACATTGTTAAATAGTCATATTTTATTGTCACATAGTCAACCAAGTCACTGTTGACATGTTTTCATTGACGACTGTATTAAAATATTGATGGAAAACACTCAAGGCCACTTTAAATGTATTAAATAGGGTCTCTTGTATTTTATCTTGAATTAGGTCCACTTCCGTATCTAGTTATACGTTTTATTTTTATTTATTTTTTGCTTTTTCTAGGGATTTTTAAGGCATATATTTACGGTATTTAGCGTTTTTTAAATTGAAGTATAGAAGTGTATTATTAGTTTTTTAATAGTGAAAAATGTTTTTAAGTAACTAAATAGAAATAACGTAAAAATTTAAATTTAAAAAACTTCAAAATTTATGTATTCCAATTTGCAATTGAATTATTGATGTCATCAGTTAGTTTAGCTGCTTCAGCAATACATTTAGCTTTTTTGGCCTAATAATGCTTTAATTTCTAGTTGTTTATGCCTCTTCAACCGGTCTCTTTGGGTCTGCTTTTCGATCTCAACTCGCTGATACACTCTGTCCTCTTTACGTGAAGAATACACCATAGATAAAACAAAAGTAAGAAGTGCTGTAGTGATATTTTAGGATTGGAACAGGGCTTTTGGTGTAAGGTTTAGTTAACTATAATGTAGAGGTATCCAAGCTTCTGGTTCAGTTGAGAAATACTTTTTTTTCAAGGTTTCCAGGTTCGCTGGCCACCCTGATCTGTGGTGGAAAAGAAACAGAAACTCCTAGTAAAGAAAAGTTTGGAAAAGTCATGTATTACTAAAGGTGAGTTGAATTTAGACGCAGCAACGCCGAGAGCATGCAGGTGTATGTATGTGTACAACAAGTTGTATATATCATTAGGTGTGCACATCACATCACGTCACGTGTTCAAAACTCCCTCCCCAACTTGGTCACAACAGTAGGGATTTGTCGGTTGCATTTGACGCTTGTTCAACCTTTAGCAACGTTGATCACGGTTAGGCAATTCTACTGCCTAATGAAATGCAACTTCTTATACACATAGGTACTTACAGTTGTGTATACCCGGCACTGTTGCGTCTAACTTCAAATTTCATTTAAATTATGTCTAGTGACTTTTGCAGACATTTTTACTAGGATTTTCTGTTTCGTTATGCCCATTGATGCTGTGGTTTAAGTTTGGGCAGGATGTTTGATAACATCCTGTATAAGACATTTATCCTAACCATTCCAGCTATAGCAGGTGAACATATGCCTATCTTTTTTCCTATGTCAGATGATACCTATAACCAAAGAGTTCCTCCTACACAGGTCCAGCAGGTCCTTATCCCTTGGTTCTACTCTATGGCTGCCCTTGCTCTCTTTGTGTCCTTTCCTAGCTCTTCCAATCTGTGTGTTTAGGTTTCTAATAATTAGAATGGTTTTTCAGCTGAAGATTGTGAATGACTTCCTCATTTTCTTCATCTGTGTAACCAGTCTTGGCACATACACCTGGATGAAGTCTGTTACCTCCATATCCACAACTATTGACATTTTACTAACCTTCCATTTATATACTTGACATTAATAAACTTTCATAGGTGACCTGGCGGTCTAGGGTTAAGGTGTCAGACTTCTGTGCTGGCGGCTGGGGTTCAATCCTCGGTCCCGGCACAGATTTATCTGATTACCAAACCCTTCCTTCACCTCTGACAAGACATGTGAATGTGGGGAATGCCAGGCCTCCACCGTGGTTCAGATTCCATGTTAAACTGTAGGTCCTCCATTTCATCTCACAATCACCCTACCATTACACATTAGCGTAAGTGCGTATAACCCGAACGGGTAGTAAGACGCGGTGATAATAATAATAATAATAAACTTTCTTGCCAGCCTTTCATCTAACACAATTGTTACTCCATTACATCCCCTCTAAGGTTCTTGGCGCTACCATAATCTGTATCCCTGTACTATTTCCTTGTTTTCATTTCCTTTACATTTGTTTCACATAGTCCCAATATGTTTACTTTCCTTTCCCTCATAACTGCTGCAACATCTTGTTATTTTCCCTTTAGTGACAGTATGTTAATTGTTCAAACTAATTGACCAGTCTGTGGCTGAGGTCATCACTTGATAAATCTGTACTTTGGGGTTGTTCCTATTTTTGAAAGCAATCCTGAATTCACTACCAGTTTGCTAGGCTTGTCGTAGCTTAACCATAGCCTTGTTAGCCGTCCTCTTCAGGGTTCTTGTCAAACCATCATGACTACCGTGGCAGTACCAGGGACAAAGTCCCCATCATACTTTGCTCTGACAAGAATTCCCCCACTCCAGCCATTGCCCATCTTCAGTCTCCCTCGACTGTGCCCTTGGTTGCTAAAATTATTGAAATGGCATTTTGGATAATTTAGCGCGCAAAAATTAATGAGTGTTCTGTTACACACTATACCAACCAAAGAAAAATATAGGCTATATTGCCTAGTTGGAAATGATAATATTGCTCAGATAAACTATTTAATACTTTTGGAAATACCTATTTTTTATGAAAAAGAATGAAATTAGGTGTTTATTAATAGGGATGGCGTAAGGCCTATATGTAAACACTGTATTTTAGGGCCAGATATTTTAGGAGAAAAGATTGCTGCATGGAAGGTTAGGTTTTGTTATGGCAAGATCATGATCACCTTTATGTTAACATTACCTAGCGTTCCAATGTAATTAATGAAACTAGTGTGTGACTAGGATACACTTAATGTAGTCTTCACTTAATGTCCATCTAATCGCTAATCAAATGTATGAATAAATAACAATTTTGAAAATTGATAGCCTTAAACATCAAATGAATGTGAGCTCACAATAGCAATAATTTGAGTAGGAGATGGCTATGTTTGAAGTAATCCTTAGTAATAGTTATATGTATATGTAAAGACTTTAATTCTAAATAAAGGAATGTGTAATTCAAAAATTATTTGCAAAAAAAAATGTTTCTAGCCTAGAACACATAAGATCTTAACTCAATTTCATATTATTTAAATTTAAAGATCTTCAAAGTAGGTACAGATGAATTAGTTGTTATAAGACGAAAGATATGGAATAATAGACATAACGTCATAACGTCACTCTAAAATTATCACACTATGCGAGACAAAAACAATTTGTACCTTGTTTGGTTAGGCGATGGTCAAATTAAAACTTGTAGGCAGGTGCTTAACCAATTTGTCATAACAAATAAAATAGCATTAAAAAAATGTATTTAGAATCGTTTTATGAACATCGTACTACTAATATTGTTACTAGTGACACTTAAGCAATATTTACATGTTATTCTTGTAAAACTTAATAATAAGCAATCAATTTTAAGACCAACGTGCGACATACCAGATAAAGAGCTCTTCTGCAAAACTACGCCTGAGTTAACGTCAAGAACAAGTACATCTGACGACTTTGTTGTCACTAGAACAGTATTTAGATTAGGGTGATAAATAATACTTTTTGAATCTGTTTCAACATTCAAATAACCATCTTCACACAATTTCCACAAGTCGTCATCAGCCATTTTGCTTCCTCAATTCTCGCCCCCCATATTTCTTAAGTCATGTGATCATCACGTCAATAAGTTCTTAATCAACATTTATTTTCTCTTTGTAATATTATAGATAGATATATTTAATTTCAATTAATCCAAACGGATATTTTCAAACTATGTAAAACTAAATGAATGGAGAACGTTACATATTATTGAAGAACTTCATTGTTTGTATGTATTTCAAAACATAATGAAAATAATAAAGGCACGCAAGTTGAGGTGGGGTCATCATGTGGCACGTATGGGTGTTGAGAGGAGTGTACATAAAATTATAGCTGGACGACTTGAAGATAAAAGATCTATTGGTAGGCTGAGACATCGATGGTAGGCTAATAAGAGAGATTGAGGATCAGTTTAGGGATTGGATAGAGGTGTCTCAGAGTGGGCATAGCTAATAGAGAATAATTGTGTATAGTATAAATGCACAAAAAGTTGAAACTCATTATCTAGAATTAAATTATTCATAATCGATGCATTGTAAATAGAGAAAATTACACATAAAGTGTTGAAACTGGAATCAAATGTGTTCGCACTTTACAAAGCAGCCCCTATACGTCCAGTAATACTGCACAAATTTGAAATTGTACAATATTATCGTTCGTCTGGTCTCTGGAGGATATATTAAGCGATTTTGCAATATATTGCGCAATGATGATATATTGGTCAGTCTGTAGGTACCGGTATCATCAAATACCTTATGAAATTAATAATGGACTATTGAATATCTACTTTTCGTGCGAAAAAGCGAAGCTGGTGTGCTCTACAGGGTATGGTGTTGCGAGCTGTAGAGATAACGTAGACAGCAATGGGAAATAAAATTTCTATTTTTGTGTGAAATTGTTATTACCATTCCAAATAATAGGAGCGGTGGTATTTGTGCACTATATAAGTGTTACAACCACAGCAAAAAATTAACATTCTAACCTGCTGTAAGCAATAACACAAATTTTAAAATATTGAATTTTGTTTTGTATTAATTGTGTATTTGCTAGATATGATAAAATAACTATATTTCACATCAAGGTCCAGTTCAATTTGTTTTAGAATAATTTTTGAAATAAGAAAGAAATGTAAAACATCCTTATGTTTTAGTAAAAGGCTATTAAAACTATAAGGTATTAATTATAATTTAATTATAATTATTAAAATTTATTATAATTGTTATTAATTGTATAATCTGATATTAAATAACGTACTTCAATTTTCGTACGAAGAACCTTATCTAAAATCAATAAAAATTTACTATCTCTACTTTCACGTATTCATACGTACAATCATGTGATCTGCATCTGTCACTTTTTATAGGTATAATCCATGTTGACCGCAATTATATGTTTCATTTTAAGAAACTCATCCTATGACAATTGGACTCTAGTAAACTAAATTGTATGTACACAAAAACTCAGAATCCGTAACGATGATGCAACGGGGCTTTTTGAATCTGCAATATAGTCATAGGTGTTTAAAAATATTAAATTTAAACAGTTAGCGTAATGGGGATCAAATAGTCCCTCAAAATAAATCCCGAAGCCTTAAATATGTATGGTAATAGGTTTGGAAGAAGTCAGTATGTTCATCTATTTATTTTAATTTTATTTTGAAATCTGATTTGCAGAGAAAAAAATAGTTGCTTGGATCTTCTTGTGTTTCTTTTTTTAAATGTACCTTTCCTGTGGAACCTAAATAATCAAAATACAAGTTTTTAGCTACAATGGGCGTAACTGTTTCCTGTCATGCCTGATGACGCCATAAATATTGCATGACGAAGGGACCACGAAGCCTGCCTGCGTGACCAACCCAACAACCAGGGAGGTGGGCGCGATCGGAAGCACCTCAGGCAAATCAGCACTTACTAAAGTCAACAAGGCGGCCAGCGTGACTTCCCAACATACCTGGGAGGTGGACGCAAGGGGTAGTCCAAGGCCGACAACTCCAACGTAGGCGAAGCCGTCGGGGCACCTCCAACTCCTGGAGGTGAGCGTTCCACAAGTGGCTGCCGACCAAAGTCGCTTTCCCTTCTCGGGGTGCGTGACAATCTAGCCCTTTCCAGGGCCAACAATGTCCCCAGTGTGACCTTCCAAATTAATGAAGAGGTGGGTATAAGTGGCAGCCAACAGAAGGATTTAGCCCTTCAAAGGGCCGATGAATCCAGCGTTATTGAAGCCACCTATAGTTACTCACCCTTCTCAGGGTGGGAGACAATGCGGCTATTTCCAGAGCCGCCGCGGCATCTGGTATGGCTTCCTTGGGCACCAGCTTGAGGATTAGTGTCGGGCCCCTACAAAGCGTCAGCAGCGATGCCGGCGTGGTCGTGTCCAGTGGGGTCCCTCCAACTACCAGAAGTTTACGTTACACTGATGGCCAAAAAGTAATAAAGGCCCTTTTCAGGGCCGATAACCCAGGAACTGGGAGAAGCAGAAGCAGATTAGCGTGCTCTAATGATCCCTGAAGGAGATCACGAGGGCAAATCCCAACACTTACTGACCAATTGGTGACACCGTGGGGTTTTCGGGCTATTAACTAACGGATTGTTGCATTTTGTGAAGGTTCTGAAACAAAATAAAAGGCTTATTATTAATATTAATGGGGAGGGGGGATATATTTTCAAGCTGAATAAGGGTTTTTAGAGTTGTGTGAGAAGACACCACTCTATGAAGGGCTAGGTGATAACTTCAAAAACGACTATTTTCCACCTTATCGCTTGCCTGAGCAAGGCTTTGGGAAGTCGGAGACACCTTCTAGGGTCAATGATGTAGCTATCAGGCCCCTAGGTAAGAGTATTGGTGGCATCTGGAAGACTGTTGTAGAAAGACTGCGCCAGCTTCCGGAAGTGGTCCTTGATGGTGGGAATCTCCAGATACAGCTGCAAAGTCACATTGGGAACGTACCAGGATGTGTACACAATGATCCTCAGTCACGTACTTTGGAATGCCTGTGTCCTCCTCATATACGTGTCCGCCAGGTGACACCAAGCGAGACACGCGTAGTCGAGGATTGGCCTGAGCTACTGTTTGTACAGTGTCAGACCGTTCCTTGTGGACAGAGCACCTGGGAGTCTTAATCTTTGCTTCGCTATAATCATCTCTCGGTCCAGTGTAGTTGCCAAGTCAGCTTAATGTCCAGCGTATCCCTATCAAAGAGAAAAGGTTCTTTCTCTACCACGTATTCAATTTTCAATAATATCCATGTCGTCTTTGTTTGTTTGTTTGTTAGGCTTATTTATTTTTCGTTAAACATATACATATATAAACATGAATAAAAACACGTAGAAACATATAGGACAGACAGTTGACACCAGCCCCGAGGGGCTTGTAATGATATCGATTTTTCCTGTCTTTTTAATATTCGCGATCATATTTTAAAGTAAATATATTAATATTTCTTATTTTCAGTT
>CABFVX010008308.1:11639-25050 GCA_902151425.1 Timema shepardi | reverse complement strand
GGGGGCATGTTTTCCCTGTACCCCACTCAAGATAACGACGGCCATGGTTTGGTTATGTAAGGATCTGTTTTGTTATCTTCATCATAGTTTGTCGCCAATCCTCCAGAGGGTGTTGAGCAGCTCCACTTCTGCCAGTGGCGAGCCAAGTCTTGTCTTTACTCTGGTTCTTGGCAACATCTTCCTTTCTTCCTTTGCCTTTCACAGC
Source organism: Timema shepardi (assembly GCA_902151425.1). Taxonomy (NCBI): domain Eukaryota; kingdom Metazoa; phylum Arthropoda; class Insecta; order Phasmatodea; family Timematidae; genus Timema; species Timema shepardi. Next base: position 24,845 of record CABFVX010008308.1, on the reverse strand, counting down.
ACATCCTCTACGTTGGTTACCCTCTCTATCCATTCTTTTCCTCTCAGTTCTGCCAATCTTTGCTTCACCTCCACATAGGACAACGCCCTTTACAGATTACCGGAGGAAGTCTGTGCGTTACACTGAGCCATTTAGATAAACTACAATATCGTTAGATGGCTTTAGTTCCGTTTAGCACAGAAACCCGCGCCATGATGTGACGTTAGCTAGAGCTGTATTACCTAGGATATGTGCTATCCGGGGGTGAGAGCTGTATTACCTAGGATATGTGCTATCCGGGGTTTAGAGCTGTATTACCTAGGATAGGTGTTATCCAGGGGTTAGAGCTTTATTACCTAGGATAGGTGTTATCCAGGGTTAGAGCTGTATTACCTAGGATATGTGCTATCCGGGGGCTAGAGCTGTATTATCTAGGATAGGTACTATCCGGGGGTGAAAGCTGTATTACCTAGGATAGGTGTTATCCGGGGGTTAGAGCTGCATTACCTAGGATAGGTGTTATCCAGGGTTAGAGCTGTATTACCTAGGATAGGTGCTATCCGGGGGCTAGAACTGTATTATCTAGGATAGGTACTATCCGGGGGTGAGAGCTGTATTACCTAGGATAGGTGTTATCCAGGGCTAGAGCTGTATTACCTAGGATAGGTGTTATCCGGGGGTGAGATGGGCTTGTTAAGATCTGATGCCTGAGTACCACAGCATGGAGGTTGGACTTGTATAAAAATTATATTTATTTCTATTATCTCTGAACATGTTTTGTACTTGTTGTTTTTCCCAGCCAATTGTTGATTCTCGACTTGAGGTTCAGTCCCCCATGGAACATTATCTTTGTCAGCCTTGTCCTTAGTCGAACCGGTGTACCCTAGATCAGGGCTTAGCCTACCTCGTCATTTTTAATATTTCTGTGAAAACCCGGACTCAACACTGAAATAATCCATCTTATGTGGGCTATCTTCCCATGGATCCGTTCATTAAGACTTAATGGATCATATTTTGATGATTAAAGTGTCCTAATTCCTAAATAACTGAGGAATAACTGACCTTGAAAACCAAGCAACAAGAAACTGACCATAACTTTGTCATTTTGATATTTTAAACTGATACGAAAACCTTTTTACGAACAAAGGTACCACTAGAACACTCTACACCTCCGCTCAGTCGGTGGCGGGTTTGTCTACTAAGCTAAGGGTCCCAGATTCGATTCCCGGCATGGCTGACAAATTTATCATCGGTCAAATGTGGGATTCCCCCTTTCACAGTGATATATTAACGGTCGGGGACTGGATGTTGGGTTTGTCTTATGAAACCTAGATAACTTATAAAAAAAACTGGATTTATTTCTCCAGAGAGGAAGAAATTCTATTTGAGCTTTCCTCTACTCTGGCCAAGAATCGTGGATGTCTCGCGGATATCAGCTAGTGAACAATACAGGGACCGAGATCGTATCTGGGTGAGTCCAATTACTACTTTGGTCTCGAGTTATTCTCCCCACACACTCACACACTATGACGTTTAGTGCCAGAACGTTCCAAGACACAAATATTGGTTTTAACGGTTAGTTCAGCAACAGTTTTCATAAAAATAAAACTGGACCGCGTGCGGTATTAGCGCCGTTAGTTATACTACGAGACAACGTAGCGATCCTGACGTCTGGCCCGCGTGTCCACCGATTCGATTAATTTTGAAGTAAATAAATAAAGAAAGTAGCATTTAATATATTTTCTTAATATTTTCATTAATTTATTTCAAGCAAGGATTAGTAATGGCTTAATATACGGGACCAGGGGGAAGAAGAATAACAAGCGTATCAGTGTGGAGGGAGGATGGAAAAACCACACCCAGTGCATTCTAACCAAAGCTTCCCGTCACTTGCAAGTGAGTCTATTGAGAGCCTGAAGCTCTAGACGGCATGATCATCAGTGTTGGGGGGAGCTACTGTAATGTAAAGTAACGATTAGTAAAATTTTATTTAGAGTTTAGAGTTTAAAAAATAATATTTCTAACAATCCAATGACTAATAAATATTCTGTTTCTACTAAAGACACACAACACAAGTCTAGTTTAGTGTGTAATTAGGCTAAAACAAAATTAAACAATATTTATCAACTTAACATTAACCCAACAACTAGAGTTTTACTCACTATATATCAATTGTGTTTGGGTTAAATAAGTAAGAATAAAATGTCCTCAGTATCATAGATTAGTTTTTTATATTAAAACTTCTGCGGTGACCTGGTGGTCTAGGGGGTAAGGTGTCAGACTTCTGTGCTGGCGTCCGGGGTTCAATCCTCGGTCCCGGCACAGATTTATCTAGGTCCTCCATTTCATCTCACAGTCACCCTACCATTACACATTAGCGTAAGTGCGTATAACCCAAACGGGTAGTAAGACGCGGTGCCAATAATAATAATAATAATAATAATTTATATTAAAATATAGTTACAAATGAAGTGAGGCTAATATATATACACTTTGAACAACTAAGCCAGTTTGTTTCAATAACATTTGTCTGAGAAAATATTACCAACACATCGCTAGTCGGGCTTTAGTTTTACAGCTAGTCCCTCGAATGTATTACAAATAAAATGTATATGTTCTAATAATAAATATGGAGGCGGATAGAAAGTTTTTTCCACGACAGAAAAAAGGCACCAAATTGGTCGAATGAAAGAAAGGTTCACTTGATTAAAGGCGATCTGTTTCTGGATGTCTTTGCGTGGATGATTGCTACCTACGTCCTCCCCACAATATTATAACAATCAAAACACCACGCATTACCATTCCTTCCCGAGACATCGTCAACACAAGAGGTAAAAAAAACCACGAGCTGTGTGTTTTTATAGCATGACCCCTTATAAAAATATCTCCCCTAATAGTAGCTTTGACCGCAACAATTCCCCGAACAGGGTGTCATTTCCGAATCAGGGAAAGACGCTAACTAACGCGATCCACCACCGGCTTCTGGAATCCTCGCTACTCGGCTGTCTGGTGGGTTCCCAGCGTCTGAGAGCTGACCTGTTTATCAAACGACAAACATGGAAATTACAGATCTAAAGTGTGGGTTATTTCACCGTCCCCTCTTTCTGGATGTAAGTGATGAAGGGGTTCACTTTTTTTGAAATTATATTTTAGTGCGTTATAAATTGGCTTTCACCTACCGGAATTTCTACTGTCCACGAAAGACCGAGGAGAATACAACCAAAGAATAGTGATTTTGAGACGCGGCTCACGGAAGCTTCACTTACTTTGTATTCCTCCGATTAATTCTTGTGTCGCGCCTTACTACCCACCCGCGCTATTTAAGGTGAAGGGGGGAGGGGCGCGAGACAGGGTCAGTGTTTTTAAATTTTTATAGCAAACATTTTTAAAATAAAAAACATCATATTGCACTTTAGTAGATCCTTTTGATTTGATTTGCTCTAAGCAGAAATCTCGATAGTTCTTGAATATCTGTCATGTCTAACGAATCAAAACTAATTATTATTATTATTATTATTATTAGCACCGCGTCTTACTACCCGTTCGGGTTATACGCACTTACGCTAATGTGTAATGGTAGGGTGATTGTGAGATTAAATGGCGGACCTACAGTTTAACGTGGAATCCGAACCACGGTGGAGGCCTGGCATTCCCCACATTCACAAGATGTCTTGTCAGAGGTGAAGGAAGGGTTTGGTAATCAGATAAATCTGTGCCGGGACCGAGGATTGAACCCCGGCCGCCAGCACAGAAGTCTGACACCTTACCCCTAGACCGCCAGGTCTTCAAGAAACTTTTTTAAATGAGGAGAGAAAGTTCTTATCAAACTATCAATTCTCAGGATTCTCATCAAAAATACTGAAAAACCTTTAATATCAACACGTGTAGATATGGACAAGCACACACTTAACTCCAAGTGGTCGGCGTGAAGATGAATTAGTCGAATAATGAGCACTTGCAACAACTTAGACCAACTTAGATCAACTTAGACGAATATTAGAATGCGTATATCCCGAACGGGTGGGACGATATTAATAGAACCACAAAATACGCTCAGCTCCATACGACTTCTAATTTACCTAAGCCAGCCCATAAGTGAGTTAGTTCCACGCGTGTTTCGACCCCGACTCACGTGACCTGGTTCTTGTCTGCATCTGCGTGCGAGGACAGAGGAGCGAGTCGCCTCTGTTTTTGTTTTTATTACGGACAGGATGGATGCGTTATATTTGAAAAAAGAAGGGAACTGACCGTGGCTTGAATTCGAGAGCACATCAACACACAGTGTGGCGTTTTTATAGTTTAATAAGAGACACAGCGTTTTATTAGTTTAAATTATAAGACTACTTGAAACAAGGAAATTAGGGACAGACCCTTCAATCTTTTTACTGTTTTTAATCTGGTCCGGGGGTCGCCGAAGAATATCACTCTGCAGAAATATTTCATTTAGAATCAGTTTGGCACCTGTAACGGTGGTCACATGGATAAAGGCATCCCTCTTCTCTGGTATGGTTTGCTGGGGCCAAGAAATAAGGACAGAAAATGCTTTTTTTTTACCAAATAATGTATCACTCCACGCAAATGCTGATACATCTCCTTTCAAACCCCACCTTCCTCGTTCCTGACCCATTAGTGTAAATATATAGGGATGATCCGAGCGGGTAGTAAGGCGCGGACCCCGCAAGGCCACGCTGGGCTTGTCATCAGACCTACACTTGATAGATTGTTGTCAGGAAGTTGTAATAAGCTCGTTTGAGGAGGGGGGGGGGAGTTGGGTCGACTTTAGGATGAGTTATGTTCGTATTTTACATAACTTACATAAATATGGCGCAGTCTTGAACAGGTTATGTTGTTAATAAATTCAATATTCATCAGATATAATTTAAAGGAGTTTTTAAAATTATTTTTAAATATAGATTTAACTACGAACTAAACAAGGAGGCGTGTGCAGTGCAGCTGTAATTATTAATACCACTAATTAGTGCTTGCATCGCTCAGACATGATCTGTAGCGGGTTTTATTAGTGTCGTATCTTAATTAGTAAACTAGTTCTCAAGACATTTGATAAATATTTTGTTTAATTTTTTACCGATGAACTCCAAATAATCAATTGATTTAATATATTCGATTCGTTTCAAGGAGAAAGAACCAATGGTGACGTCATATTGTGAAACGTCACTCGCCATTCAATACGGTAGCTATGAGGCCCCGGGTTCATTCCCCACGTACAAACATTTATTATATTTTATTTGTGGACAACACAGAATCTGAGATACAATTGTAGTCTTAATATCATGTTATTTGAACATTTTATGCACGAGGGGAATTAAATTGAAATTGTTTTAGTGTTTTATCAATATATATTATCTATAATTTATTGCTTCAAGCAAAGTAGCACTAGTTTGTTTGTTCTTAATTATACACTAATGACCAACACAAATAGGAAAAATATCTTTTAAAAATTAAAAATTCATGCAAATGAATTATGACCAACAATTCAGGCTCTAGAAACTGAGTACTAATAAATATAGGTATAAAATACTCCAACATATGTAGTTATATCCATACACATCTATACATACATTCATATGTATAAAAATACACAGATACATAACATTCATTATTTTAATTGACTAAATTACGGTATTTTCTCTGTATTATTTTAATAATTAATTATGGAAATATATTTATTATTGTTATTAATTGGATATTTAAGGCTGACACAAAGATTAACATCTCCTAAAATATATATAATTATTTTTAGCACCGCGTCTTACCACCCGTTCGGGTTATACGCACTTACGCTAATGTGTAATGGTTGGGTGATTGTGAGATGAAATGGAGGACCTACAGCTTAACGTGGAATCCGAACCACGGTGGTAGACCTGGCATTCCTCACATTCACAAGATGTATTGTCAAAGGTGAAGGAAGGGTTTGGCAATCAGATAAATCTGTACCGGGACCGAGGATTGAACCCCGGACCCCCAGCACAGAAGTCCGACACCTTACCCCCTAGACCGCCAGGTCACCCATGTCTTGTAAACACGACATACGTGTTGATATGATCAACATTCATATGTATCAACGAGAGTCCGCTCAACACATTATTCTGTAGAGTAGATAATTGTTTTGCGAAGGAAAGAGGAGAGAAAGCAAAGCACGCGATGAGCTGGTGAGTGTGAAGTATAAAGAAGAAGAAGAAGAACCACAGACAGGGAATTATAATAATTTGAGAGCCCCTGGAAGCCGAGCGACTGGAGATCTGGAGCGAGGGGGTTGGAATGCTAACAACGCCAAGGTCAGTTCTGCGCCTGCGCGATCCACCACGCGTCGCAGGTGCTCTCATTAATGCAGTCATTAGTCTCAACAGACTTAGAGCCATATATTACACACGAGCGCTAAATACGTTCTACAAACACAAACTGAAACGATTAGCCGAGTAAAGTTCAGGTTAACACAAGATAAAAGAAAGAGGGGAACATAATCCAAGGTTTTTTTTAACAATTAAAAATATTATTCGTGTAGTGATAGAGTGATGAAAGTTGAATTGAGAAACCAGATGAGAGATTACCTAAAACTACCTGAAATATTAAATAATTCCTCTGTCACATCACATGTTAATATACTGTCACCCCCTCTTTGCTTATCTACACGTGGGTCTAGATCTGTCAGGAGGTGCTACGGAGGGGAGGGGATTGATGGTTGGTAGAGATATTAGAATGAAGGAACTTAGAGAATACTCGGAAGCCCGTGACAAAACTAGCTGTTGCTAGGAACTACCCTTGGCCTGTCTGACTACTAGGTGATCGTTACATGGTTTCCAATCCCGGTACCCTGGGCTCGAGGGGTAGCCCTCAAGACAGGTACTAGTGGACCGGCGTCCTGGTCCGTATAGTCCCGAATCTGGCGGAGTGATCCCTAGACCTCGGTGTTGATTAGTCAGCCCTGATGGCTGGATCCCACACATCCTATCCTGGCCCCTGGCATTGTTTCTGACTGAGGAATACTGACCATGTTTATGTGGTCAGCTCCTATATTCTATTTGTTTATTGGCTAATCATAACAACCTGCAACACTCGTTTTTTCATTCGCAACTCACAACATACATGTTTCTGACTGAGGAATACTGACCATGTTTATGTGGTCAGCTCCTATATTCTATTCGTTTATTGGCTAATCATAACATCGCGCAACGCTCGTTTTGTCATTCGCAACTCACAACATAGTGTTACACAAACTCGCCCTTCAATTTAGGCCGCGAGGTTACAATATATTAATTAATATCGTGATGAAATACCCATTTGACTGCTTGAAGTGACACAATTTAAATTATTAAGCAACAAGATAGCTTTAGATAATATATTTAAATTTTATATACTAATTTTAATTTCGTTCAAAAACTACGATAAGCTTCCCGAATAATATGTTCTGGGAATAAAAAAGTGTTGAGCACTTTTACACAAACTATATTGATAATTATGATAACATGTTATATGTGCATATCTGATATAGGCCTATATAAACCATTATCCTAAGTACATTAAATACATACATACATACATATATACATACATTATATATATATTCTAAAAGAAAAGCTCTAGTGCGACTTATTTAAACCCTCTAATCTCATGCAGGTATTCTGACTGTTTGGTCGGTTTGAAGTATTTCGATATCTCTATCCAATACCAAAGTGTATTATTCTTGTCAGACCCAATGTCGACCTATTTTATGGCTCTAAACTGACATATGTGGACTTTAGAAATGTGATCACATTAAGATGTGTGACCGCTCTTAAAATTACAACAATTTTTTACCGGAAATAGAAAATATCACCTCCTCCTCCCCCTTGCCCCCTAGAGGCATCACAGGAACTATCCCTTTGTGTTTTATTTATTTGAGGAAAAATATATTTGTCTTTGGTTTAGACAAAGTCTTTCCTGTAGAAATATTCTTACTATTTAATTTTAGTGAAGTATTGCGCGATCTGCGTTCGGGTTTACTCGTTAGTAATTAATTAGTATATTTAATGTTTTATAATCCACCAATATTCGGAGAGCTATCAAACAAGTACAATATCCGGTATGTTTATCCGAACGACGCCTCCCAAGGAGTGGTTTGTAATTGTTTCGGAGGCCCGGTCAGCGAACAGAACGCAGGAATGCCGGCCGAGGTAAGAAATAAAAGTTTTCAAAACTCGGGCTAATGTTTTATTCATGAATTCCAGATGTTAATTGTAAAGAAAGCAAAGTTAGGTTTTTTAGATGTCGAGCACAAGTACAAGCAACCGCCACGGAGGAAATTATGGGGGCGAGTTTTAATGAAACCCCGCCATTCAAAGTGGTCCACTGTCCACACACGACATGCAATGTATCAGGTCTCCCCCATTAATTGTCTCTTCTTCTCCCCAAATTGTTCATTCTTGTCTACAGTTGGCACTTCCGGTCCGGGAAGGACTCTCTATAACATGTAAGGGTCCTTGGATCGAATACGACAGTTAGATATAAGTTAACAAGCGAACTCAGGACAGATATGTAGGACATTGTGGGATATTACGTTTATTAAGGTTCATTGATTGAAGCTCGGCACCCTGACCACTCGACCACGATCACTGTTTATCTCCTCAGGTTTACGATTGATCAATCCTCCAGAAACGGCAAGTTCAGTGTACGTTTATTATTATTAATTTGTTGAACTGAACGCCCGAAAACCAGTGGTCCTACATGAACTAAATACCGTGTTGGGCGACCCCTTGACAACCCCTTGAGAACCCCTCTTACCCCCTTGAGAACCCCTCTTACCCTCTTGAGAACCCCTTTTACCCCCTCGAGAACCCCTCTTACCCTCTTGAGAACCCCTCTTACCCTCTTGAGAACCCCTCTTACCCTCTTGAGAACTTCTCTTACCCCCTTGAGAACCCCTCTTACCCTCTTGAGAACCCCTCTAACCCCCTGAGAACCCCTCTTACCCCCTTGAGAACCCCTTGATAATCTTCACTTGTATGAAGTAAGTTTGTGCCATTTATTCAGTACAGTTAATATTTATTTATGTCAGTAGATTTGCATCATTTGTTATGTTCTAAAATACATCTAAACACTCTGATAGGATAATAAGCAGCTCCGACATCCACTGATTGGATCATTTAGTTAACTTTAATGTGTATTTGATTAATCTGGGAGTTGTGTGATCTATAGATCAGGTTGATGAGATGTGTGATCTGAAGCAGGTTGGTGAGTTGTGTGATATCTGAAGCAGGTTGTGAGTTGTGTGATCTGGAGCAGGTTGGTGAGTTGTGTGATCTCTGGAGCAGGTTGGTGAGTTGTGTGATCTGAAGCAGGTTGGTGAGTTGTGTGATCTGGAGCAGGTGGGTGAGTTGTGTGATATCTGAAGCAGGTTGGTGAGTTGTGTGATCTGGAGCAGGTTGGTGAGCTGTGTGATCTGGAGCAGGTTGGTGAGTTGTGTGATCTGAAGCAGGTTAGTGAGTTGTGTGATCTGAAGCAGGTTGGTGAGTTGTGTGATATCTGAAGCAGGTTGTGAGTTGTGTGATCTGGAGCAGGTTGGTGAGTTGTGTGATCTCTGGAGCAGGTTGGTGAGTTGTGTGATCTGAAGCAGGTTGGTGAGTTGTGTGATCTCTGAAGCAGGTTGGTGAGTTTTGTGATATCTGAAGCAGGTTGGTAAGTTGTGTGATCTGAAGCAGGTTGGTGAGTTGTGTGATATCTGAAGCAGGTTGGTGAGTTGTGTGATATCTGAAGCAGGTTGGTGAGTTTTGTGATCTTTGAAGCAGGTTGGTGAGTTTTGTGATATCTGAAGCAGGTTGGTAAGTTGTGTGATCTGAAGCAGGTTGGTGAGTTGTGTGATCTGAAGCAGGTTGGTGAGTTGTGTGATATCTGAAGCAGGTTGGTGAGTTGTGTGATCTCTGAAGCAGGTTGGTGAGTTGTGTGATATCTGAAGCAGGTTGGTGAGTTGTGTGATCTCTGAAGCAGGTTGGTGAGTTGTGTGATCTGGAGCAGGTTGGTGAGTTGTGTGATCTATAGATCAGGTTGATGAGATGCAGCTGCTAAAGAAAGGTTTCAGCTACTTGTGGTTTTGGACACTGTTTAAAACGAACGATTATTATTTTTCCGAGTGATTCCGACTAATAAAATGTATCTCCTGGTTTAATATGCAAGTTATATATGTTGCTCCTAACACTGCTCTCGGGAGCTCTGGGTGCGCACCCATCCAACGGTTTGAACAGACCGACACAATAGTGATCATCACTGCACGGAGGGCCGGACCACTGAGTCACTCTTGTGCTCAACAAAACAAAACAACGCCATTGTCCTTCGTATCAGTGAGAAGACTTATTCAATACATCAGTTTGTACAAATATATGCCAAATTGCATTTTCAACCATGTCCAGTCACAATCCATTTGTTATTAACCAATTAATACTAATAATCATTATATCTTCAAATTAACTAATTGATTGGTTGGTTTTGCTAGGATTATTTTGTTCGGTGAACCATGAATCAATATTTATCTGCTATCGCAACTTCAGACTTCTCCAGAAGCGGTCGTAGAAAAATAACAAGGCAGAGTACAATTTTCATAGGAACGGCCTTATCTGACAGATATAAAGGCATCTAGATCTACATTGACCTATTCATACGTCAAGTCATGTGACCTGAAGCTGTAACTTTTAATATAAATTATCAACACCTATAAAACACTATAATAATTTAATAAAATACAACCAGTTATGCTGGTAAAAAGAGATAGTTTGTATTTTATAAATGGCCTTCCCTATGAAAGTTGGACTGTATTTAATATATCTTAAACTGCAAAACACGTGGGAAAAGGCGCCTATCTCCTCTTGTGTGGTTTTTTAAGAATGAGATTTCGGGGGGGGGTGGTTCTGAAGGGCTGTACTGACCCTCCAATATTTTCCCACTCTCTCTTAAAGCAAATGTGGGTACACTTAATCTAAACTCTATGATTTAGTCCCTAGTCCATTAATGTAAATATGACGGTTGCCCGGATGGGTAGTAAGACGTGGATCGTGAGATAAACTGATGAGTCCTCTATTGTAGCTATAGGCACAACTTTATCTTGGAGCACGATATAATGTAACTCTGGACCCCGACTGGGACTGAACTGGGTTCCTCTAGATCAGCACTGAGCTCCATCTAAGTAGACAATCGGCCACCAGGCAATATTTAGAAAGAGAAACGTGAAAGCACCTTAGTTCTTGTTTGGTCACTAATTCTGAAAGCACCTTAGTTCTTGTTTGGTCACTAATTCTGAAAGCACCTTAGATCTTGTTTGGTCACTAATTCTGAAAGCACCTTAGTTCTTGTTTGGTCACTAATTCTGAAAGCACCTTAGATCTTGTTTGGTCACTAATTCTGAAAGCACCTTAGTTCTTGTTTGGTCACTAATTCTGAAAGCACCTTAGATCTTGTTTGGTCACTAATTCTGAAAGCACCTTAGTTCTTGTTTGGTCACTAATTAGGAAAGCACATTAGATCTTGTTTGGTCACTAATTCTGAAAGCACCTTAGTTCTTGTTTGGTCACTAATTAGGAAAGCACATTAGATCTTGTTTAGTCACTAGCTAGGAAAGCACATTAGATCTTGTTTGGTCACTAATTAGGAAAGCATTTCGCGAATATAAACCTAAGTAATGGAGTAGTCACATGGTGGGAAAGTGAGGGCTAACTCCCCCCCGTCCCCCCCTAACCAATAAGAATATGTGTTTTTTAATGCATTTTATCCTGGTAAGTTTATCTATTTATTGTTTTTGTTTTATTGTGTGAGATAAACAAAACACGGAATGTACGTGCTGATAATTAAGTGGACCCTCGTTCCAAATTTCTCCAGTCGTGTCAGTCACATACAGAGAGAGTATTGCAACAAGGTCAAACTATTCTCATCATCACATTGATAGGCTACTTTATATAACCGAGGAGGTCGCATTTAAAAAATATTCAATATTGTAACCATCTTAAATAATATAAATGAAAAGATCAACTTTAAAATCCTTATTATAACAAAAAGAAAGTTAAAATTATATATATATATGAACTCTTTTATGTGCAGCAATGCTGTGAATTTTGTGTCGAAGTCATTTTCCCTACTGATTGATGATAAATGCATGTCTTGTGGCCACAACGTCTCAGGTGTTTGTTACTTTCAACACACATGTACAAAAAATATTCTAATTTATTGTTTGGCGAACACATTGAACAATTGGTGGTAACCTATCACCGGTGAGTAAAGTATAAATGTTTGGTACCCCAACCACAGCTGCTGATTGGCCAATTCCCAAATTTGATGGACCTAAATTGTGTGTCTCAAAACGTTCATGAAATAATGAATTGATTCCCGTTGTATGTTGGCCCATCATAAGACACGAGTGGATTATGGCGAGGAGGTAGAATATAGCAATTGGCACCAGCCAGGAGGACCGACATACAACTTATCGCAACAATAATGTTAATTGAATATTTAGCTATCAGACTATATTTATATTCAAGAAAATACGATTTAAATACTCATTTAATGACAAAAGATTGAATAATTGTGACAAGATTCATAAAACGAGTCGAGGAAAGAGTTTATAAATATAATTAAAGTTGAAGGTTAAAAGTTTAGACAATGTCACGCAATTTAGTGAAGAGAATAAAATATTGTTAGAAAAGAGAAATATGACACGAACAAGAGTCGACCTAGTGACCAAAGTTTTGTTCACATGGATCTCCTCGGAACCAGAATGTGTCTCCAATTTTGGACGATGATCCAAACTGAATAGAAACAAACCTGTCTTGAAGCAGCTCAAGAGGGTCACACGTCACAAACACATATAAACACATCACAAGATGAGTTGCCAACAAGACTGCAACAAGGAGAGATAACAAGATCAAGATGGCGGAACGCATCTTTGATCATTCTGTCAGATTGAATACAGACCCCTAAGATTAGGTCACTACCATGGTGTTTATTGACATAACCAGAAGGATCAGGATTTCGTCCAAAATATACTTGTGGGACGTATTAATAGTAGCAATTTTCATGTTTTTGGTGATTGTTGTAATAAAATTCGAATTTGGGGTTAGATAGCAGTACTTAATTAAGCTGGAACTTGTATTTTAAGGTACGTCATAGTGTTATACATATTAACCCCCCCCCCCCCCCCCCCCCTTCCACCCATGAACTTCACTAACCCAGACAAACCAATATCACTTTATC
>CABFVX010008308.1:0-11408 GCA_902151425.1 Timema shepardi | reverse complement strand
TAGGTCCTCCGTTTCATCTCACAATCACCCTACCATTACACATTAGCGTAAGTGCGTATAACCCGAACGGGTAGTAAGACGCGGTGCTAATAATAATAATAATACACAGCGAGTGGGCAGGCGCGCTAGTAAACGCGTGATATCGCCCATTTTAAAAAGAGTTTTGTTTCGAGAACAACGTAAAGAACTAGCCATGACACCAGGTCAGCTTCAGACGGCTGCCCGAGAACATGGCCGAGAGGTAACTGCTAGAACTATCCGCTGTAGACTTTCCGAAGGCGGGTTAAAAGCAAGAGCTGACACTTGCCATGATAAAAAAAATCCTTGATTGGGCCATGTCCCACAAGGAATGGATACTTGAAGACTGGGGAAAGGTAAATAAAGTACCCAAAATGTATTAAAAGTAAAATCATAATTATTATAGCGAAAGTTTTGAAGTTAATTTCGTTTGGCCTTTTCATAAATGTTCTTATTGTCAAGTGAATAACGAGAATACTCGTTTCAGGTATTGTTCCGAGACGAGAGGAGGATTATCTCTGCCGTTGAAGAAAACCCCCGGTACGTAAGAAGAGGGCGGGGAGAGGAAGGAAGGTGTAGGGCCAAATGTAAAACACCCCGGTAAGCTGTGATTTTGAGTGGGAGTCTAATTCACGGGACTGACTGGTAAAATTCGTATAGTTCAGGGAAACATGAGTGCTGGACAATACAGGCAGGTGGTAGAGACGTGTGTGGTACCTCTGATGGGTGAATGGTTACCAGCAGGTAATGGGATTGTCATGCAAGATGGCCAGATATGAACCCTATCGAGTCTGTGTGGAGTTATTTGAGGGAACAAGGGAAACAGAAGTACCCGACAACCGAGGAAACTCTAGTAAAGCACATTATATCTGTGTGGCAAGATGTTGGAGAAATTGTACAAATGTGCAAGACAGCAATAGAACTCATGTCACGTTTAGTTGAAGCTTTAACAAGGGCTAAGGGGTGCGTATAGTTTGCTAAAAGTTTAGTATCGAATAAATTAATTCTTTCGTTAAAATTAGAAAATTGCTAATAATTTGCAAACGTGTGTACTATATTTGATATCATTCTTATTTGCATTGCAAAATAGTCTTGCTGTATTTACAGCCCACATTGAAAAACTATTTAGGCTACAGTTTGCGATATCTAGAAAATATATCAATAAAATAAATAGTTTGTCAGTGATGATAATTATGTGAAATCTACCACACACGGAAGTCCGACATTTTAAAACTAGTAAACCCTTTTCACTACCTTGTGCACCTCCAGACTGTAATAGTGCGCCTACCTCTTTGCACAAGGGTAACCATGCAATGCAAATTACTTCTGATAATACAAAATAAATTGTAATTGTGATTACAGTAATTAAGTTTCAAAAACTACAATTTATCACTAACTAACTACAACCTAATTTTTATTTGAATGGATATATCTGACAGCCATAAAAGCTATTAAATCTACTTTCATATACTCATACGTCAAGCTCTGGTATTTGGTATTTTCTAAGAATGGGAAGTATCATTCATTGTTGCGATGTTCCTTGTTGGGAACACTGTATTATTTATATTTCAATGACAATTTGTTGTCATGTCTCTAGTGTGTTCTCTAGTGTGTTCTCTAGTGTGTTCTCTAGTGTGTTCTCTAGTGTTCTCTAGTGTGTTCTCTAGTGTGTTCTCTAGTATGTTCTAAGATAGTCCTTCGTTTAGAAAGTACGAAGGAATCACAATATTTTACCAAACCAGATAAAACAATCAAATGCAGTTTAGAAATGGGGTCAGTGCTTGTCCCCCCCTCTAAATCCCCCCTCTCAGTTCACTGCGTCAGGATTTAAACCCTGACCTCCCCGAATATAGTTGTTATTTAGACTGAACTTCAAACAACAGCCACTTTCTGCCCTGTGAGAATATAGTTGTTATTTAGGTTGAACTTCAAACAACAGCCACTTTCTGCCCTGTGAGAATATAGTTGTTATTTAGGTTGAACTTCAAACAACAGCCACGTTCTGCCCTGTGAGAATATAGTTGTTATTTAGACTGAACTTCAAACAACAGTCCCTTTCTGCCCTGTGAGAATATAGTTGTTATTTAGGTTGAACTTCAAACAACAGGCACTTTCTGCCCTGTGAGAATATAGTTGTTATTTAGGTTGAACTTCAAACAACAGCCACTTTCTGCCATGTGAGAATATAGTTGTTATTTAGACTGAACTTCAAACAACAGCCCCTTTCTGCCTTGTGAGAATATAGTTGTTATTTAGGTTGAACTTCAAACAACAGGCACTTTCTGCCCTGTGAGAATATAGTTGTTATTTAGGTTGATCTTCAAACAACAGCCACTTTCTGCCCTGTGAGAATATAGTTGTTATTTAGACTGAACTTCAAACAACAGCCACTTTCTGCCATGTGAGAATATAGTTGTTATTTAGACTGAACTTCAAACAACAGCCACTTTCTGCCCTGTGAGAATATAGTTGTTATTTAGACTGAACTTCAAACAACAGCCACTTTCTGCCCTGTGAGAATATAGTTGCTATCTGAAAGGAATTATTTCAGAGGACATAATTTAAAGTCCAGGACAATGGTAGGTCTTTTTATCCAATTAATGATACACCGAAGTGATAGGAACTACATTTGATCACATATTTGCTCCCATCAATTAAAGGTTCATATTAAAAACACTAAACAGGCCAAGTTGTGTTCAGAAAAAAATTAATGCAAACACTTTTTACAGAGTATGTTCATATCTTGACTAAAATCTTAACTACAAATGTGTGATAATCGAATGATAGTAGTTAGAATAACTAGTATGGTAATGCGCACAGCTGTAGCTAAGAACGTTCAATGATTTCCTAGCAAACCATAATTTGTGGTAAAATATTTAATGAACGATAATTGAATAAAGAAATATGAATACATAATCTGATACTAAAAAAGTTCTTCCTGTAGTACATTAAAATTAATGAGATGTATATTTTTTTTAGCACCGCGTCTCAATATCTGTTCGGGTTATACGCATGTATACTACGTGAGATAGGGATAAATAAGGTTGAATCCAGAGGAAGTGTTCCTGCATTTGCATGGAGAGAGCATGGGAAACCATCCTCTCACACGTGACCAGGATTGTGTACTGTATACAGGAGAACCAGCCTTTCAGTAATAGTGTTTGAATTTTTTTTTTGTCAAAGGGTCCGCGGGCCGTATTTTGAGAACCCCTGTCCTCGACCATTCACCATTCTACCACCAATCTCCATCCAAGGCGCTCCAGACAAGACGAGACTGGCGTCTTTGTTCAACACACGTGTTGGGAGCTAACCATGTAGTCCGTTGGGGTGCCGGACTAAACGTCAAGCTCATCTAGTCTGGTGACGTAGGGAGGTCATGGTTTGAATCCTGGAACGTGTGCATTGAGGATCAGCTTCTCTAAATAGTGTCCTGGCATTCCTGGCTCGAGAGTAGCCCTCGTGGGCGCGCGGACTAAGGCGTTAATATAATCTTGTCTGGTTTTACCGTTTGGAACCAGCTACATTCAAGTGTTTATTACTGAATGGTTTTAACTCTCCTCTTGCGCAGATGCGGGTACACTCCCTTTAGATTCTTCCTTTCTTATTCAGAACCCGTAGCATACATGTGTGAATAGTTCAAAGGGGTATAAAAAACAAAATTAACCAAGAGGATCTCTTATCTTACATTCAAATACCATTCTTTATATTAGCGTGTAGTGGAGTGTTGCCAGGGTAAGCAGAGCTTGTTACAACTGTACCTGTGACATGTTCTCCCCCACTCTGTCCCCATTTGACCAGTCATACATAGCAGTGTAGTGGAGTGTTGCCAGGGTAAGCAGAGCTTGTTACAACTGTACCTGTGACATGTTCTCCCCCACTCTGTCCCCATTTGACCAGTCATACATAGCAGTGTAGTGGAGTGTTGCCAGGGTAAGCAGAGCTTGTTACAACTGTACCTGTGATATGTTCTCACCCCCTCCTATTTGACCAAGCATACCTCACTTAGGAATGTATGTTCATTGATACCTGACCAATGAATGTTCTACTGACGATGGAAACCATTCCCGGACACAGTTTAAACAAGCCCTGCTTACCATGGCAACACTCCACGACACGCCACTGATTCCTTACAACACATTACTATTATGATATTTTTTGATAATCCCAAACAAAGATACATCTCATGTGTAAACAAATGCTAGCATAAATAAAGTTTAACATACTAAGTGTTTAACACGATTACATATCAAACTTACTTATATAGCTACTTAAAATTTAAAATTACATTTACATAAATTTCTTTAAAATTACCGCCTGCTAAAACATAAATATATTATTTTATGAACAATTAATAATAGGGTTAGATATAATCCATGATAGTAATTAGCAAATTAATATAGGCAGTGTAGAGTTATGTTTATAAGCGCGCTTGGGGCAAAGTTGTTCTTTGAACTGGAGGAGGTCGTATTTTTGACAACTCGTAATTACTGTATTAAACAGAACGGGGAAATTAAAAGGAAGGCTGAAATTTCTATCCTTCAAAGCTCGAAACAATCTTTTACTCTCGAATGTTTACAACGTAGAAAATAAATCACCTTCATACATAGTCCTTACTATTTGGATTAAAAAATATTACAATGACTTTAAATAAACTTGGATGTGATTTAAATATTGTCTTCTTCATTGAGCGGCTTAATATTATAACAAGATAACGTAGTTATTCTCCTAATTTAAATGTTTTAGGCCTACTTATTTTAAATAAAGACATGATTTAACAAGATTTACAACCAGGTAAAGCGTGCTAGCCATTCTTTCCGGCACAGCAAGTAGCCTAAATGACCAGATTCAATCACCAACTAACACACATTTTGACTTTGAGATAACATTTCGGAAATACTTATTCAAACGCATTTTAAAAGCTTTTTAAGTTAATATAAAATTGTAATTTGAATAGTAAAATTAGGGTGACCTGGCGGTCTAGGGGTAAGGTGTCAGACCTCCGTGTTTGGGGTCCGGGGTTCAATCCTCGGTCCCGGCACAGATTTATCTGATTACCAAACCCTTCCTTCACCTCTGACAAGACATCTTGTGAATGTGAGGAATGCCAGGCCTCCACCGTGGTTCGGATCCCACGTTAAACTGTAGGTCCTCCATTTCATCTCACAATCACCCTACCATTACACATTAGCGTAAGTGCGTACAACCCGAACGGGTAGTAAGACGCGGTGCTAATAATAATAATAATAATAGTAAAATTAATATTTAGTTGTTTTAAATGTACTCATCCTAATCTATCTTATATATTTAGAAGATTTTAAATTAACTAATTATGTTGGTTTGTCTTACGCTAGTAAATACAGTAGAACTTCATAAAATCAACATAAACAATTGCACATTTTATATAATTCGTAACGACATATTTCACCCGGTAAAATGTTCGCTATTATCAGCGCGAAAATATATTGTTATTTAGAGATTTCAGTGGTTTAAATTGTAAATAACATTTAGCTCCGTGTGTGTAGGCTATCTACGGGCCAGCATCAGTAGACAGGGCTGGATATCTATCAGCAAGTGCGATATTAACGTCGCCGGAGTTTTGAGGGCGAGTAGCGCGTAAATAGCGCGGCGCATTCAATGTCGGCACCAATACAAACAACACCAGCTTGGTGCCACTACTCAAGGTAACATGTTCCTACAGTTAGGTGTATTAGTTATTTGTGGCTCGCTTCATGCATTGGAACTGGCATAGTGGTCAGTGCACCTAGGCTACGAGCCTACGGGTCTTGGCTTCGATTACTAGCTGGTATCATGGTTATCCTTCTCGAAAGGGGAATAATTCCCATGGTCACCTAGGCTCGGTTAGTTAGGCTTACAGTAGATCCATGGCTTCTTTGGTGCTGACTGACAGCTCACAGCTGACTTCTGACAGTCAACATTTAGGTATAGACCTAAATGTTGGCTGTCAGAAGTGACAGCTGCGAAACACATGTTTTTGCAAATCATATGGTTCGGCGTAGGGATACATAATTTGGTCTGATAACTTTTCAAAGCTTTTAGCCGTCAGCTGGGAGCTGTCAGTCAGCACCAAAGAAGCCATGGGGTTACTGTACATTAGTACTGGCTGATATTTCCGCTACTGGGCTACACATTAATGAGTGACGTAGCTTAGACACGCATGTATATTACATGCATTATACATATATACATATATATATATATGTACTATACATAAATAATGCATCGGGGATAAAATAGGCTATATATTTTAAAGTCCAGTAAAGTAATATTATTTCAAGGAATGTGAATACTTGTAGGCCTACTAGTATTAATGTGCAGGTTTCTTAGGATTGTTATATATTTACTTATTATTTTTCGAAAAAATAAGTGGTATTAAGACCAGTGAAACATTTCTCCCGTATTTTTTTTATTATTAAAAGGATTGATCCTAATTTAGGAGCTGTCCCCTGATAAATAACTTGGCGACTTATTGGCTCGAGTCCAATCTTGTTTATAATATCTCGATTGATCGACCTTGAGATTGGTTCTCGAACAGATAAACAGTACACTGACGTGAATAGCGTTATTATCGTCTGAGAGCCGCCGGTACAATTAAATATGTGATTATAGATGTCTAACAGCACAAATGGTTGGTCAAGTTTTAATTATAAATCGTGAGAAAATGAACCGTTAGTTTAATAAGTGCAAGGTCGATGGTCGTCGCTCTATACCAGGTGGTATCGTGTATTCACTAGACTCTGTACTATGTGGTATCATGTATTCACTAGACTCTGTACTATGTGGTATCATATATTCACTAGACTCTCCACCAGATGGTATCATCTATTCCCTAGAGACTCAGCGAAGGAACAACTCTCGTTGCTCAACCCAACATCAGCTCGTGACCAACAAACCATCCCTCAGACTCCGTCAATGACGGAAATAGAGAAAGTTACCGTTCACAAAGCGCGAGATCGCATCTCCCTGAGTTTACCTGCTGGTGTCCGAGGAGTAGTCTGTTTTCAATGTGGGGGTTATTAATCAATACTTACCAAACAGACTCCTCGGATAATGACAGAACATAATGGTATGTAAACACTTCAGTCAGTAAACATTCTGTCTCTGAATGTCTTGAGCGCGTTCACAAATACCGCTCTCTGTCTCTACCTTTACACCACAATGAGATATTCTGTGCATAATATCCCCACGTCACATCGTGTTCAGGTCGAATGCATGTATGATAATTACTCTAGTGTAGATGGGATGAGAAAGGAAGCATTTTGAAGGTAGTACACCCGCATTTGCTTGGAAGGGGAGTGGGAAACCATTTAGGGAAAAGACACCCTCGCTAAACCCGGTCGGAATTCGAAAATCAATCTCCCTGTTTTCAACGGGCCAGTCTAACATGAAAGTGACGCCTTAGACCATTCGGCCACTGAAGTGGGCTGGGAAAATATTTGCTTGTCCCTATTGAATTACAGATTTTCTTTTTAAAGTGTTACTATTTTATAGAAATATATATTAAAATATGAAATTAGTTGATTTCAACGGAGCTTGACGCTGCATGTCGCACTTAAGAGATCAAAGTAAATAGTTTGAAACACAAAACTGACATTCCTCAAACAAATAAAGTTATTTTTTCTGACAGGCTTACAACAGAATATTGTCGGAATACTGAGAATGGTTTCAGACGCTTTGTAGCCTCCAAACTTCCTCCGAAAGACACGCCATAGTGTGAAGATATTCCTCCAAAAGACACGCCATAGAATTAAGATATTCCTCCAAAAGACACGACATAGTGTGAAGTTATTCCTCCAAAAGACACACCATAGCGTGAAGATATTCCTCCAAAAGACACACCATAGTGTGAAGATATTCCTCCAAAAGACACACCATAGCGTGAAGTTATTCCTCCAAAAGACACGACCTAGTGTGAAGATATTCCTCCACAAGACACACCATAGTGTGAAGATACTCCTCCAAAAGACACGACATAGTGTGAAGTTATTCCTCCAAAAGACACACCCTAGTGTGAAGATATTCCTCCACAAGACACACCATAGTGTGAAGATACTCCTCCAAAAGACACGACATAGTGTGAAGTTATTCCTCCAAAAAACACACCATAGTGTGAAGATATTCCTCCAAAATACACACCATAGTGTGAAGTTATTCCTCCAAAAGACACGACCTAGTGTGAAGTTATTCCTCCAAAAGACACACCATAGTGTGAAGATATTCCTCCACAAGACACACCATAGTGTGAAGATACTCCTCCTCACGACATAGTGTGAAGTTATTCCTCCAAAAGACACACCATAGTGTGAAGATACTCCTCCACAAGACACACCATAGTGTGAAGATACTCCTCCAAAAGTAGGTGGGACCCTTATTGTAATCATCTTCCATTCAAAAAGCGTAATCATATTTTAATCCACAAGCCTAATTTTAAGATTAATTTTGGTCCGTTTTGAAAGTGAGGGAACCAAATTACTACCCTATTTCGAGGAGGTGGGTGTTCATTGCTTTACGATCGTAGCTCAATTCCGGGCACATATATGGTGCATATGTTCTTGTTTTGGCCACATTTCAACATTCTCAGCTCAGTGGTGAGATATTTAGTACCCGCATTGGCTTGGAGAGGGAGTGGAAAAACATTTAGGAATAAACCACCTACAAAACACCCCGACGGTATTTGAACCCCAATCTCGCCGTCATTGGCAGTCCAGAACATCGTAACAGTGACACCTTAGACAATTTGACCACTGAAGCAGGTCATTACAAAGGTTACTGAAACAATATTCATATGGTAATACGTCAAGTTATGTGATATGGACGGGTCTGTCACGTTTGATAGATATTAGCAATAGCTATAAAATAAAGTGTTATCAATGTTGTCAGCTAACAAAATATGTTGTTATTTTCTAAAAGTCTCTTCCTACGAAGATTGGCCTGTATTTGGTCCTCTTCTTCCCACGATGGTGTAACTAAACCTCCCAGTAAACTAAGACCAAATTACGTACAAGTTTCCGTGATAGTATATCTCGGGGGAAGGGTTTAAGTCCTGGTTGAGGAACATTGTTCAGCTCATACTCGGAGGAAGGGTTTAAGTCCTGGTTGAGGAACATTGTTCAGCTCATACTCGGAGCAAGGGTTTAAGACCTGGTTGAGGAAATGATGTTTTTCCTGCAATCTCGATTTCAATCCTCTCTCCAACCTTTTGTTGGTGCATTTCGTTAGAATCTCCCCTCTCCCACACATAAGTAGTGCTTGGATAAATCCATAAGTTGGATAATTGTTTGGTTGAGAATAATCGCGATTGCCAATTTCCCATATGAGAGAAAGTATTGTAATCTCGAACATTTTCTACCTCGATATTACGATGGGTATTTACGTTTTATTTGCTGCCAAATCAAAAAAGTGGAGGTTTTGTCTGTCTGTCTGTCTGTCTGTTTGTCCCTGGAGCCAGATCCAAAACGATTTTATTGGCTTTTGTTCAAATTTGATATTTAGATATTATATGGATATTCATCGGAACTGTTTTTGATTTAAACTTTAGCCCTTAAATAATTAAAAGTAGTTTACTAATGACTGATTTTTGAAAATTTGAAATCTTTAAAAATTTGTTTGAGCCATTTTGCTTCATTCATATATGAAAAGTGTTTATTGTTATTAAAACGATAGTATGTTGGTTTTTCCTAGTAAATCTTAGTTAAGGGTAGTTTACTGAAAACCTATTTTTGAAAATTATATTTTGAGAACGTTTGGACGATTGAGTAGGACCAGCCATTTTGAAAAATATATATATATATTGAACCTAGTATTACTGGCCGTCCGATCTAGCGACCTTTAATTACACTTAAGAGAGAAGTAAAAAGAAGGTTGAATTAAGAGGAAATATACCAGCATTCGCTTGGAGGGAGAGAGCTTTAAACCTTTTATTAAACTCCTCCGTGAATGAATCCAGCTGTCACCCACACCCTAAACTCCCAGTCCACAATAAACAAGCCTGACTACTAGTCCGCGTGGCCAACGATGCCACTTTCAGTTATTACAAAAACTAGTTTTGGATTTTTAAATAACTATTTCTCGCTAAATAATCGCACCGCCAGTTCTCGTTTTAAACGTATTAGAAAATTGACAAACATTTATTTATTTATTTATTGTGTTAATTTGATTTCCATATTAAACGAAAAATATACAAGTTCTTGGGTTAACCCGTTATTTAGAATACATTTAAAATTAAAATGTAAACGTAAGCACATTAAATAAACTTTAATGCAAATTCAGGAACTTTCTAAAGAAAATATTTATATTTTTTTTCATGAATTGAATGCAGAAATAGTCGGCGGCAATCCTTATGAGGATTACCAAGAAAAACTCACAATCCTTCTCTTTGCTGTTTACAGACAAAACAAAAGAATCCTTTTCTTAAGTTTATACAGTCTTTATAAAAAGGGAGGATGGCATTAAAAAGATGAAAAGAATAAAAAATGAAATGATAAAAAGCAGTTTGCTTCTTATTTTACTTGCTAATATTTTATTCCGGAGTCTGAATATCATGTTTTACTAAATCATGAAAACATTCTTCTGTTTTTATTCAGTTACGCCTCAGACACAAAAAAGGGGTTATTTATAAAAAAAGAAGACAGAAAATATTCGTAGATAAATATCATTACATAAAAAATATATTTTCCATGTTTGTGATTATTTTAACATAAAGCAAATTATTTGTTTTTATAAATTGATGCGTTACAAAAAAAAATCTTATTTGAACTTGAATACAACTTCCATAAAATATCTAGCCAGATATTCTTTATTAAAAATAAATATTTATTTCAACTGTTATTTATTTTTACTAAGACATCATTTAATAGAAATGGTAGTAAACATATTTTTTTAAATAAATTTTGAAAACCAATTAAACTGTATGATATTTTTATTAAACGAAACAACTAGGATTATTCAAAATCTTTGAATTCGTGAATTAATTGGCTTTCTTTTAAAATCAATGTTTAGTATTATTCAAAATGTAATACAATTTATCTATACACAAACACATTTGTCGAAGACAACATTTAAAATAGAATATAACATTAATATTTTATAAAATTAATACAAAATAATTTTCAAATAAAATTCTACTTCTAGCCAAAAAAAATAATTGAAAGATATAACATACTTCATCGTTTAACTACTCGTTAATTAAATATTATTCGCTATCATCATAATCGTTAATGTAACGTGTGATTAGTAGATATAGGTTGTTTTTAGCTTGAGCCGCTTATGAGCAGAAATTATCAAAACTGTTTTATTATTATTATTATTATTATTATTAGCACCGCGTCTTACTACCCGTTCGGGTTACACGCACTTACGCTAATGTGTAATGG
>CABFVX010008307.1:0-25051 GCA_902151425.1 Timema shepardi | reverse complement strand
GTGAGATGAAATGGAGGACCTACAGTTTAACGTGGAATCCGAACCACGGTGGAGGCCTGGCATTACTCACATTCACAAGATGTCTTATCAGAGGTGAAGGAAGGGTTTGGTAATCAGATAAATCTGTTCCGATGACGAGGTTTGAACCGCGGACCTCCAACACATAAGTCTGACACCTTACCCCTAGTCTGCAATGTCACCTTATTTGATGTTATTGTTAAATGTTGTGATTTATTTCAAATAAAGAGATTTTATGTATTAATATGTTATTTACTTGTAAACCTAATTAACCTAAGATATGTATCTGGTGTTAAGCCATGTAGCTAATTATAAACGGTTTAAAAGGGGAATAAAAGTAAAAAACTGTAGATATGTAACAAAATAAAGCTATTCAAAAAGGCAACATGGCCAAAAGGGCATAAATTTCATGAAAAGTCAAAAAATGACCAAAAAGGTCACAAATGAGAAATTATTTTAAAAGGGAAAAATGGGTAAAAATTGTAAAAAAGTATATAGTAAAAATAATAAAATTCATATAGATGTTAAAAATAAGTTAAAAAATAAAAAGTTTAGTATTTTATAAAGCCACAAAAGGGCCAAAAGGGGTAAAAAAGGAAAAGGAGAATATAAAGGTTAAAGAGTTTTTAACAAATCACATAAACCATGGGGAAAAGACAAAAAAGGGGGGGGTAAATAGGGTTGTAAATAGGGCAATAAGAGGAAAAAATAGCAAAAAAAGGTATCACTTCAGGGTAAAGTTGGTTAAATAAGTGAAAAAGATCTGAAAAATGAGAAAGATAGAACTAAATAAAATAGGTAAAAAGGGTAAAAAATATTAAATGTGGTCAATGTGGTAAAAATTGCTAAAACACTTTGATTGGAATTAATTTCAACCCTTTAACAACCAATTATTTATGCTGTGTCACTCTTGTTTCTTTGTTATCAACAGCAACATCAACATGCGAGAGTTCTAAGTATTGTTGAGCTAGTAAGATAAATAATTATAACTTAGTCTTTAAAAGAAGTGTCAACTTTTAAAACATGTTCAGGGAATATCTATATCTGGACATTGTGTAATTAGTCAGACTACTTTCGTGATTAGTATCGCAATTCAAACCGATACAGGATTGATATTTAAATATGATCTAAGGTTTGGTTACAATTCCTTGTGGTTAGTTTTATATACTAAAAATAACAATAGTGCTTTATAGATCCCAGCGAAAGACGGGCACACCATCTAGTTAAATTAGTAATGTACGTATATTTAAAAGTGTCTCTGTACTCGGTCTGGTTTTATCTGAACGTGTTTTCCTACGCCGCAGTCTTCCGGTCTCATTTCAAGGAATAGGAACCACTCAGGCCACTTCCACATCCGATAGAAAGGAACGCAGGGCCGGATTTCCCATTGACACAGCCTATAGGGCCTACGAAGGTATCAACTTCTAAAAATAAACAGGAAGACCTTCTTTTAAAAATAAGAGCAAAAAAAATTAAATAGAAAAAAAAATTCCGTTATTAAAATAATATTACCTTCATCATTTAAAAAAAAAGTTTATTCTATCATCTTCTAGCTGCATTGGAGTCTATCATAATGGCCTACAAGTATTATTATTATTATTATTATTATTATTATTATTAGCACCGCGTCTTACTACCCGTTCGGGTTATACACACGCTAATGTGTAATGGNGGTCTCATTTCAAGGAATAGGAACCACTCAGGCCACTTCCACATCCGATAGAAAGGAACGCAGGGCCGGATTTCCCATTGACACAGCCTATAGGGCCTACGAAGGTATCAACTTCTAAAAATAAACAGGAAGACCTTCTTTTAAAAATAAGAGCAAAAAAAATTAAATAGAAAAAAAAATTCCGTTATTAAAATAATATTACCTTCATCATTTAAAAAAAAAGTTTATTCTATCATCTTCTAGCTGCATTGGAGTCTATCATAATGGCCTACAAGTATTATTATTATTATTATTATTATTATTATTATTAGCACCGCGTCTTACTACCCGTTCGGGTTATACACACGCTAATGTGTAATGGTAGGGTGATTGTGAGATGAAATAGAGGACCTACAGTTTAACGTGGAATCCCAACCACGGTGGAGGCCTGGCATTCCCCACATTCACAAGATGTCTTGTCAGAGGTGAAGGAAGGGTTTAGTGATTAGATAAATCTGTGCCGGGACCGAGGATTGAACCCTGGCCGCCAGCACAGAAGTCTGACACCTTACCCCTAGACCGCCAGGTCACCTGCCTACAAGTAGTATCAATTTCAATACACGCAAGAACTAAAGACGATAGACTATCTTGACGATAATTTAATTAAGGTGCAGAATGCCCTATTCTATAAGAACAGAACGAAACCTCCATTTCGAAAATCTACAAATAATACAATACTGGACGCGGGCTGCCGCGAAAGAGAAATAATAATTTATCTTAGAACTAACCGTAACAAAGGTAAAATTAAGAGAAATTCTACCCATGATACTTTTGGTTCTACGTAAAAGAAAAATAAGGATAAGGAAAAAAAATATTAATATTTACTTTAGAAGTTAATAACCTGAAGAAATAAACCTGATAAATATGGTATTCCTACGGAAAAATACTGTAAGAAGGCAAAACCTCAAGTACAAAGCCATGAAAAAGAGACAACACTGCATGAAAGACAAAGTGTACAAATTGTACCTAGAGACGTTAATAAACTTCCGTCAAACTCATCCATAATGAACGAACAGCTAAGAATAATTTTCGGTGAATGCCTAGTGAGATAAGAGAATGTAAGATATCAGGCAGATATGTAGGCCAGAAAGCATTCTAGTCTGTATCGTGGCGCTATGGCCAGTTTTGAACGGCGAACTCCTACTAGGGCAGACCCGTTACACACAGCTGTACGAGTGAAATCATATGTGTCTATCCTAAGGTGATAAATTATATTAATATATGTAAGTGTAATCTAAGACTTATTAATAAATGCATAAAATCAATAATAAGCAGAGTTAAAAGTTGATAAGATAAAAATATTATTACTTATTAAATGATTTCCAATATAAACAAAAAATTTAAATTGAATGATTTTCTATCCAATGAAAAACCTTTTTTTGACTAAACCCTTAAATTCTCATAACCATACAGAAGTTATAGCTAGCTCTCCTGACTCAAACTTCTATTTTTAAACCATACGAGCGAAAAGA
Organism: Timema shepardi; assembly: GCA_902151425.1. Lineage (NCBI taxonomy): Eukaryota > Metazoa > Arthropoda > Insecta > Phasmatodea > Timematidae > Timema > Timema shepardi. The sequence goes on along the minus strand of CABFVX010008307.1, from coordinate 21,850 downwards.
ATAATATATCAGTTCACGTGGGAAAATTAATTAGAGCAAACACATTCTTAATGGACATGCTAAGGATTAGAGCGTTTACTGGAATTTGTCTGGTTATTGTTGGTAGAATATAAGAAGCATAAAATAAATGCCACAAATATTTCTCTAACTAGAACAACATTGGTCACTTACTGAAACCTTCTACCTCCCCAATATAATTAAATTTGTGTATGGAAAAGGGGGGAGATCTGCAATTTTAAACCCTATTTTTGACTTGAGAGAAATCCCACCCTTCAGCTTTATAAGGAAAGAAGGTTTGTCCTTATAAAATAGACGCTCCCTCCCCAGATAACTCACTCGATTTGTAACCTCCTTGACCAATAAAAAACAACTGAAGGATCAAACAGCAACAAAAGACATCACTAACACAATGAGAGTGAGTCGTTTTTAAATCCTCCGAGAACAGACAACTGCAACTCACCTAGTTGCGGAAGTTGTAATCTGACGGTCGTCCTCATGCCCTCATCATATAAACCTGATAGTATTTACAGAATATATAAATCCAAAAATAAACAATAATAAATAAGAAGCATAAAAAATATATCCTAAGGCTACTCTTAAAACGTGAACTCGTCAAGAAAAAGACAATAAATCGATCTAAGATGTTTATTCATAAGAAATATATTTAAATATAACTAAATATTAATAAAGATAAACCATATATGAAGGTATGAAGGAAACTATGATATGTGTACAATGACAAAATTTTGAAGGTCACATATTGGTATATTGGTTTTATATTAAAGATCCTATCAAGATTAGTATGTATCTTTCTTAACATTATAAAGTTTACTTAAGAACATTAACCAAATTTTATTTGTTCATTAATTATCATGACATCTAACCGCCTACATGACATACTAAAGCTAATAATAATAATGACTCAACTTACAAATAACTGAGAATATTTCAAATAGTCAAATATATACATATAACCTGGTCAGATTATAAATAAGACCGAAAGTAATCTAGGCTTTTATCATATTCTGCTATAAACTGGAACTGGAATTACTTCCTTTTTTAAACTCTTTGGAAAGTTCCACTGCCTTGAGACCTCTAGCGGTCACCGCTCGAAATTGGGTGGGTTCTATCAGTTCGTGACGCCTCGTGGTCTTGCTCGGATGTGTATTCGCTGTGTTGCTGAACCGTAGTCGTGAGGTGCTGGAACGGTGAAATGGGGCAAATAGTTCATTTCCATTATCCTTGTTTCTTCTATAATTGTAGCAAATGCTAAAACTATATGTTTTATATAGCGATGGCAGCACAAAATATTTTAAATTCACTCACTGAAATTGTACAGAGAGTAAACAGACGGTCAAAACTTTGCGGCATTGTGATAAGGAAAGCCTACGTTATAGCTTCAATTTGCGTGCTAGAAACAAGATATAGATGGATAGTTGTGGTTGTGTTAGAAAACGATAGCTCTGTGTTTCTACATAATCGTTTTTCATTCATAGTAAATACACAAGATGAGAACCTTCTCGTACGGAGCTCGCTCTAATTTATCTGAAAATTCAAGTTTGGTTAGTGTCTGCTTTGAAGCTCTGACTGGAGAAATCGCTGTATAAGTCTCTTTACCAAGCATTGAGGAAGCTTCCTCGCCCAGCGTTGAGGAAACCTCCTCGCCCAGCGTTGAGGAAACCTCCTCGCCCAGCGTTGAGGAAACCTCTACACCCAGTGTTGAGTAATACCTCCTCACCCAGAGTTGAGGAAACCTCTACACCCAGTGTTGAGTAAACCTCCTCACCCAGAGTTGAGGAAACCTCCTCGCCCAGCGTTGAGGAAACATCCTCACCCAGCGTTGAGTAAACCTCCTCACCCAGAGTTGAGGAAACCTCCTCACCCAGAGTTGAGGAAACCTCCTCACCCAGAGTTGAGTAAACCTCCTCACCCAGAGTTGAGGAAACCACCTCACCCAGCGTTGAAGACACCTCGTCGCCCAGCGTTGAGGAAACCTCCTCACCCAGCGTTGAGGAAGCCTCCTCGCCCAGCGTTGAAGACACCTCGTCACCCAGCGTTGAGGAAGCCTCCTCGCCCAGCGTTGAGGAAACCTCCTCACCCAGCGTTGAAGACACCTCGTCACCCACGGCCACAGACAAGGAAAGAACAAGATACACAACCGTACAGGAGATTTGTTGCGCCCCTCGAGTCAGGTAGAACTAAAAATATCCACTGATAACAGCGCTTCCAAGTGAGAGTTCTTTAAAACAACTCACTTTCAAAATGTTCCTCATGAGACGGACAAGCTGAGAGCTAAGAGCTGCTGTCACTCCGAATTTACAACAGTTCAACAGGTAGTGGAAACCCCTTACCCCGCATCCCCCCTCCCCATCCTTCTCGGCCAAAACTTTTCAAACAATCGAGTGTGTTGCAACCAAATAAATACAATGTCAATGGCTCTACAATGCTTAAAGCAACACGCAGTCTGGAAATTCACTTGTAAATTAGTTACTAAATATTTTGTGACCAGCTTCTGTTGTCACAATTCTATAAGGTTCACTTTTCCATTAGACTGGGTTGAAAATAACTGGCATATCAGTGTTCGAATGCCGATTGGGTATACTGAGAGTGTTTTATTCTTAAAATGTTTATAGCTCTCTTTAAATGCTAATACGGGCACATTTCCCAAAAATTTTACCGTTGTAAAGGTTGCAAATTTTTTTTTTACAGTATGTTGTCAAATTAGTACTAATAATGATAATAATGATATGCTACTTTATAAACTTTAAAAAAAAAAGTCAAATGCATTGAAAGTACAATGATAAGAGTCTCCTAAGTATATATTAGGTATCGATAATAACATCTTATTTTAAAAACTGGAAAGATTATATTCAACATTATTTTATACTGACGTGCAATGAGAGTTAACAAATCGGTTTTAGATCAGTTTATAGTAAAATCAAGTCTGAAAATGAAGCTTATCCCTATATTATTATTATTATTATTATTATTATTATTATTATTAGCACCGCGTCTTACTACCCGTTCGGGTTATACGCACTTACGCTAATGTGTAATGGTAGGGTGATTGTGAGATGAAATGGAGGACCTACAGTTTAACGTGGAATCCGAACCACGGTGGAGGCCTGGCATTCCCCACATTTACAAGATGTAATGTCAGAGGTGAAGGAAGGGTTTGGTAATCAGATAAATCTGTGCCGGGACCGGGGATTGAACCCCGGCCACCAGCACAGAAGTCTGACACCTTACCCCTAGACCGCCAGGTCACCCCTTATCCCTATAAACGCGCTTTTAGGATTATATATAAAAAAAAATCATAATGTTTTGTTCAATTACACTCTTACAACACCCTCTCGTGTTTGTACGGAAAATTAAATATCTCTTAATTTTAATAAAAGGGAAAATATTTATATTTTTACATGGAAAGCTTTATCAGTCTAAGATAGTTTTACTATAATATAACAATATCTTCTTACGATTAATAATTGCAAGTTTTCTTAAAAAATAAATATTTGTATCACAGTAAAATAGAGTTTAGAAAAGTGAGTTAAATTGTTGACAGTACAAAGTATATGAAAAAATACTGTTATATTCTGCCAAATATTGTTTTAATCACAGCTATAGTTATTAAGTGTTTTATATAAAAATTATCTACTAAAATGTAAAGAAAAAAGTTCTGTTTATCTAGTTTGGACAGGCTTGAAACTAAAACTATAATCACTATCATCAATATATCAACACAATAATAATACAGAAATAATATTTAACAGAAATTTGACTAAAATATGTGCCAAAGAATTTTTTACATTGACATATTTCATAATATTCTGGTTTCTTTGATTTCTTGATGTACTAGAATACTAGATCAAGCCTTGACGTATTTAGTTATAGCATTCTTGCTTTATTGGTGAACATACAACTGTCATAATTTTGATAATCCCTTCGTGTACAATCCTGAGCTAACCATGGCACTCACAAACCAGTTATGGTAATTAATAAATAAACAGTCTCAGAAATAAAATGTTACCTAGTTTACAATCTGAGTGCACAAACGAGCGCCATCACAGGTTGACCGTCGCGCTCCATTGACAATGCAAACTTTACCTAAGCACAATCATGTTTGAAAAAAGATAATCAAATTTTATGAAAGAGGATAAATTAAATAATAGACAATGTTACAGAAAGATATTGGATATAAATGATCGTTATTTACCAAAAAGAATCATAGTCAACAAGCTACGTCACCTGAATTGGTTTATTTAAAGTTTTATTGAAGCATTTCCTCTATATAAAGGACATCTACAAGCATACCAATAATGCTACGAATGAAATAAAGGAATTAAAAGAAGAAAATTAACACAAAAACTTATCTATTCCTTTAGAAGGTAGAAGAAAATTAAAACTAATCTACTTCTTTAGAAAGTAGAAGAAAATTGTTTACGATGGATAGGATGCAGTCTGATATTATCACCATGCTTTCACGAGTCTTTCCGGCAGCATGGCAGCATGGCGGCTTGGAAGAGGTCTTGGCCGTTGGAAGCACGAGATGGAATAGAACTTTAGTATCGACAGTCGACGCCTCAACCCTAAGGCGCTGATTCCCTAGCGGCTCTTTTGTGAAACAGTCTCTCATCTACACCACCCTCAACCTTTTTACCGTCCGTCGATCCCACCATTAGGTTCGTTCCCGAGTTAGACAAAGAGTATAAAACATGGGAACCCGTGTGCCACATAACTGCACTTTGTAAAATCTCGTCAAAGGAAAAACTTCTGAACTAATATCTAGCACCACTAATACTGGTGGTCACAATGGATAAGGAGTCAGACTCACCGTTGCGTCTCAGAAGAAGCCTCGCCAGATCCGATTAAGTATCACCTTATATCTCCTACTTTGATACTATGTCCCAACCTAGGTTGTTCTGTTGAAAGAATGTTGGTATGTGTCCTTCAGACAGGTTTTATTTAGCCAAAGTAACTAATTGGTTAATACCTACCGTCAGATAGCCTGGCTATATTTATCTTATGTTCATTTGATATAACTTAAATACGGGGGCTTTGAGCTCTCTATATAAGGAGGACCAGGTGGTCAAGTTTTTCTAATCCATGTATTCATTTAAATATTTTGAGTGTTTATGGCACAGTAATGTTTCGTAACGCCCTGAATGGCATGTTCACAGGTTCCTTATTTGTATGTCTACAAGAAGTTTGTTTACGCCTTTTGTCTAGGACCTAGTTAGGTCAGTGTCACACTACATTCCTTTTGGAACCTTTTCTGTGTTGCTATTTAGGGTGATCAAATTGCGGAACACGGCTTGTTTCATATAGTGGCTCGCATGGATAGTATTTCCTGTCGCCCCTTGTTAGCGCCTCGTTTGGCCTATATATGTATTGTTAGATTGCACTAGCATTGTTGTACACCCCAGAGTATGGGTAATTGTTTATATGTACTATTGAATGCTCCTGCAGCACTAGCTAGCTTTACACTTATTTAGCAACTCTAAAACTATATAATGTACAGTAGGGTTATTTATTAGTTACTCTGTCACTGTGTTGTCTGTTTGGATGCTTCTTGCTGTGGTCTGGCGCTAGTCCGACTACCTTTGTGCTCTTTCTACTTAACTCCCCTTTTAACCGTTACTGTGTTGTTTTAGACAATTATTCCCCCGAGCTACAACAAGGTCCTATATTTCTGGAGTTGTTAAATCCTACCATATGTTCAATCTAAAGATGTTGCTCTCCTTTTTGCTTTAAATTTATACTTGATACACCGAACTGATATTTGTGATACTATATACTGTACCCGAGATTTAACTTTAAATATTGTTCTTCTACTGCAAACCTTTATCTCTTCTGATTTTTTGTTATAATAAATTTATTTCTGTTACCTAAGTATTATTCTTTGTTTCAGCAACATGATCCCTCTTATTTCCCTATCATGTATTTACCTTGTACTAGTAATCGTTACCTCCTCTACATATTAGAGTGAAGGGGAAACAACGATTCAACACACGCATTCGTATTATTACCTGGATGAACCTTTGGGAACAGCTCTCTGATTGATTGAATTTGATCACGTAGCCACAACCGTCGCTCTCTGATTGGTTGTTTTCCATTCCATTCCCTCTTCCTGACCCCGCTCCTCTCTGTTTGACCTCATTTAGAGTGTTCCAAACTTGTTTATTTTTATTTCATTTGTTTTAATAGTGTTTAATGATTTATTTATGTGTGTTCAATGGTTATTTATGTCTGGTTAAGATTAGAATTGGCATTGGCGTTTTTTATTGATGCAGGAAAGTTTATTGTAATAGGATTGGGACGAGGTGTTGTAGTTTATTTATTTATTTATTTGCGTGTAGTCCACGGTGCCAGGCGCTCCTCCCTTGGCGTCGCTAGTCAGTATTTTCTCTGGCCGGCCGCTTAGCGAAGAGTGTGATCACCAAGCAGCTGACCACGTATTACGGCCTTAAAACCCTTTCACTTTTCCTTCACTCCCCACCCTCCTTACATCGCCACGGCACAGAACGAACTAAGTAAGTTACTCTAACTGCTCCTTCTAGAAATGCTCTGTTGGACTGCATTTCACTTTACCCCTCCCCTCTCCAAACTTCATCATACCCCTTCTCAGTGGGTGTCATCAGATGTCGCAAACTTGTTATAAATTTCTAAAGAGGGCGACAACAACATTGTTTAAGAGTAATGTACCCCCCTAGGCTGCTTGGTACATCAGTCGTGGCCTTATGAAGGTCGCTGGTTGAGATGTGCTTTCCCCCCAGCCCCAAGGCCGTTTGTCACATCGGCCGTGGCCTTTGGAAGGTTGCAAGTTCAGATGTGCTCTCTAAATTACCACTCTGGGACCAATTACTCGATTCCCTCCATGACAGGAGCCTGACATTTAGAGAGCGTGAACACCTGGATTCGAACCTCGAACACCCCCCCTCCCCATATGAGACCGTTTGGCTCTACACGAAACAAGCGCGCCAGTCATCTACGTCACTGAGGTAAATTATTTTAGAAACAAACGTTTTATTAAATAAAATTTTAAATATTATTTAATGGCCACAAATATATTTTGACGAAATAATATATATATATATATATATATATATATATAATAAATTCATAAGTAATAACAGGGCTGAATAATGATGACTCATACCTGGCGACAGTTTGGCGGGTCGACAAGACAAGTCGGGACAAGAATATATCGTGACATTGAATTATGTCACAATGGGTTTTCCCTGATGACTGGCACCAATTTGGTGGCTCGACAAAACAGGAATAGATCGTGACCATGAATACGTGAGCTAGGTCATTGACTTTGGCAACCCTCCCCATGGGAATGGGTTTTTTTCCCAATGATAACGCAACTATTCATCAAAATGTTGCAACCCCCTAAGTGGTAATGGGTTTTTCCCGGTAATGTCGCAACTAGAAAGCATTGACACAGCTCTAAATATGCACAATCAGGAGCCTTGGAAGCCTCATTAATGGGCCGCTATCCGCCACCCTAAATGTCTACTAAAATTGGTTATTTGGTATTGTCCATTGACATGCATGGATGTAAGTATCCATCATGGATCGGAGGAGTAAGGTTGAAATGTTCCAGCGTTTACGTGGAGTGAAGAAGAGTAGAAAACCACACTAGTTCACCAGAGCGATATCCGAACCCATGACCTCCCCCACCATAACTATATGAGTGACACGTACTGTAACGAGTTACAAGTTAATGTTATATCAAATGGGCCGACACTCACCATCACCCCTGATGAACTCCAACACAAGAGCACGAGCTCTAATCTCCACTCTCCAACTGGCACGACTGACTGAGCGGAGCTTTCGACCGACTGACTGCTCGGGACTCGATCCGTGGCCGGCCGGAAACGAATGAGGTTCCACGCGGCCAGACGAAGTTATGACTTCCGCCGCTAGGACAATCTGGAATATTATAGCTGCTGCCAGACGCATTTTTTGCTGTTATGTTTGTTCTATCGACTTACCCCCTCCTTCCCTTGCCCCGTCTCTGTGGATACAATAATTTATGTATAGTGGAACGCGGGTTTTGAATAGTCACTTATTATACCACCGACTGAGCTTGGTGAGGACGGCAACTAGGGGCCGTGATTTATTTAATATTCAAAATTCCCTTTTCGGCGTAATCGGGGATATCTTGTCTAAATTATTGTTTGGGAATTATAAATATTTAAACTTAGAATTATGAAATGTTTCACGCAGGTCAATTCGAATGCTGCTTGCTTTCTCTCTCCTCATACGAGGTTTAATTTATTCTAATTGTACTATTTCATTTTGTTATATATGCATAAAGTATATTTAATGTCATGTATATATTTTCGGCCACGCTTTGGCGAACTTTGCGTCTCGAGCTTACCACCCGTCCTTTCTTGTTTGCGTATTGAGTGTATATGGGATTATTTAGTTATCTATTTAACCGAGAGCGCAGGGCACTTAGGTGTTAGAGTTGAGACTTGGCCTAACGTCTTATTCTATCTATTATTTTGGTTCAACGTTATGTTGATTTCTTTAGATCTAAAGGTGCGTATTTGTTTCTCTTATTATTGCCAAAATTTAGATGTGTGTTAGGAGCGCGATGTAGCATCGTTGTTGGCACTTAATGCTATAACTGAAGGAACCATAGACTTCCATGAAGGCGATTAATATTACTGTTGTACTGACAACCAGATTATAACTATGTTTCTTTTACTATTTTCAGATATTGTAATGTCAATTTATTGCTTTATCTCAGTAGAGTTATTAAAATCTGAGAGGATATGCGCTTCAGGTCATATTGTTATATTTTGTTATAATTATGTATTTACCTTCTATCTTGTCCTAAATAAAACAAACAAACTTTGTTATTGACTGTTAAACTTCTTGGTTGATTTTCCCACCACTCTTCCAAAAATGGCAAAACGGGCGTGGTAGGGATGATTAAGAAAATTTTCCGGAGGGAGAAATATCTACAGTTTACACAGCGGAAATTCGACTTCCCCCCCTATCCCCACCAGCTTTAGATAAGCCTGACATTTATACGGCGTGCACACCCTGATTCGAACCTTGATATCTTTAGAAATGTCATACGTCCTGCACCCCCACCATTTTCAAAGTGGCTTTAATGGTTTAACAAATTTTTCTAGACTGGGTAGAATGTTTACCCGTATTTGCTTCAAACGTCGATCACTCTGTCCTAAGCCGTCTAGTGACGCCCTATACCATTTTACCATCGATGCGCGTATAGAAAAAATATTATAAAATGCATTGTGACGGTAGATTGTTACTGAAGGACATAGTATTTTGTTTGCCAGTGATGGGGTTCAAATATGGTCGGACAAATTGATGGGATTTTTCCAAATAGTTTAATTATCTAACTTCACGCAAATGGGCGCACACTTACCTTTTAAATTGCTCATTCATAGCTAGCAATCCCACACGGCGTTGCCTGTAACCACTATGGTATCGTGTTAAAAAAAAATAGCCTAATTAAAAATCTAATTAAAAATCCAGTTTCAAGGTGCATTCGGACACCCTCCCGTACATCTATGTTAAAAATTGCAGATCTCCGCGTGCCGTCTCTTTGGCTGGGCATCGCACACAAAAAAGCAAACAAACGCACATCAACCACTTCCTTTTATTATTATAGATTCCTGTTCGATTAATATAAATGTGCGGGTAGTCCAGACGGCCGGTCCGGCACGCAAGAGAGAAAACAGGATCGAAAATCTCTATATCGAGATTAAGGCCCAGTTTCATAGTCAAATTTAGTTCGCCTCAAGTGCGGTGCTACCCTAAGTTCATGACGACACCTACCCAAACCAAAATGGAATGGGCCAGTTTCCTATGCGAGAACGGCCCATTCCATTTTGGTTTGGGTAGGTGTCGTCATGAACTTAGGGTAGCACCGCACTTGAGGCGTACTAAATTTGATTATGAAACTGGCCCTTATTCCCACTGCACCCCAATGAGATTCGAACTGAGTCCTCGAGATGAACATGACAGCTGAGCACTGTCTCACTAAACTACAGTCCCATTTTCATAGGAACAACAGGAAAAGCCACTAGGTCTAATTTCACATATTCATACGTCAAGACAAGTGATCTTCAGCAACATATTTTGATATATTATTAATACCAATAAAATATCACCGATACTGTAGTATTATTTTATAAATGTTGGCTGAGAAAGGTTGGTATTTTCTAAAAGTCTCTTTGTATAAAAATTGGACTCTACATATAAACAGTTGTTTTTCCACAACGTTTTATTACTGCCAGCTAGCGATTAACTACACTTATTCCCCCGTCAAGTTAATCTAGTGCGAGCCTGACGACTTGTAGCCTCGCGACCACTGATGTTTAAAATGTTAGTGTTATCGTACTTATTTAACTATGGGAAGGTAAAATCATTAAAGAAAATAGTCAAAACAAGACCTTCAAAGTGCAGGTATGGACTCAAAGTTCCTCCCTCCATACACACTGCTGAGATTCGAACCTCACTCTCCCCCGTCCTAGATCGTCTGTCCCTACATGATACAAGCGCGTCAGTCAACTACGCCACCGAGGTAAATTATTTTAGAAACAGCCATTTTATTAAATACAATTTTAAATACTTTTTAATGTTCTAAACTATATTTTAATGAAATAATAATTATAACATTTATAAAAATTCATGAATAATATTAAATACAATTTTAAATATCATTTAATCCTTGAAACTATATTTTGTTTGAATAATAAATAACATTTACACAAAATAAATTAGCCTCTCAAACAACAAAGAAATGTAACGTCCACGAGTTTTGTGTGAATGCTATTTATTATGTCAACATGGACGAATTCATTGGTGAGATCAGGCCAAATCTTCAACTTTGAATATTTTTTCATTCCCTTTTTTATCCATAAATAGCCCAGGACTTATGTAAAAACTTCCAGAAAAGGACTTAGTATTTTCAGACTCCTTATCTATTCCCGAGCATTAATTAGTATTTTATTTATGTCAAAATATTAATTCTATTGATTTTTTTTATCTTTCCTCAACAATGCTAATTTGTTTGACTCGCTAAAAACTCTAATTATATGTGTGTGTGTGTGTGTGTGTGTGTGTGTTTAGCCTATATTATTTTTTGTTTACTTTGATATTATATATTCTAAACTCCTAAATTTGGTCATGTTCAGATATTATTATTTCAATTGATTCATTTTTGTTTAAGAATAGATGTACTACCCTTTTTTTTTTGTAAGATTATTATTATATTTACTTGGAATTACATAAGTAGGATTGTAATGTGGTATCAATGGAATATTAATAATAATAATGATAGTTATAATAATAATAATGATAGTTATAATAATAATAACATACAAATTTTCAGTAATTGTTTTTTTATTGTAATTTTAGTTAGAACAATCCATTCAGTGGTCCATTTTATTTCAATCGTTTCATGCTATATTTTATATATTTCCCTTCAACTCCTGTAGAAATTTGTAGCACACCACTGTTGTAGTTTGGGTAGTGACATTATATTCTAGAATATAGAAAACATCCCCGAGCACACCCAGTGATCTCTAGCGTTAAGAGTCGTCGTGCCACTGTCAGAGTTAGTAGAGCTAAGGGTTTATTATTATTATTATTATTATTATTTTCTCATAGATCCTAGGAGTGGCGCCCACCGTACATAATTTTAATCATCTCGACGTTACCTTTTGACGTGTAAATACATTAAAAAAACTTATAGTTTTATTATAAGTAATAATTACACAGTTTCCAGATGGAACTCAAATATATACACTCACGTCACCAGCAACAAGTTAGTTACATGTACTTACAAACTTACTTACTTATTGGATGCTACCATGACAAGGTATTTAAAACTCGTATTGAACGTATCCTAGGTTTGATTAAAACCCCAAGCCTAGTGATATCAGGACTGATTGACGTTAACAACAACATTATTTGACTGATATCTCTTTTACACAATCTAAAAGCAAAATTAAGCTAGTTCCACATTGGCCGTTGTAGCTATTTTTCCCAAACTGGGGCTAATTATCCCCGTATAAGAGGGACTAGGTGGGCGCCTCATTGTGACTATGATGTTAACTCACTATTAGTTGCCATAGATACAGCGTTTAGTTGCTTGGTTGCTAGATACCTAAGTAGCTAGACTTCTCTGGAACCTGAGTGAGCACAAGCTGATGGGTTAGTGGTCAAGTTCTTTGGGGTACAGATATTAAATCGAGTTCAAGGTATTTCTTAAAATGTTTATAATTATTGACCCGCCACTGTTCACTTTGTTACAATGGGCGAGCTGTAGGGATTGTCTTCTCGGGATCCTCTATGATCCTGGATATTGATCCTAAACTGTAATTACTTTTAGTTAACCACTATTGGCTCATTTGCCTGTACGCACAAGGCTCATCATAGTGGACGTTTTGTTTTCAGTATATTATGTTTTTCTTTATCTACTTGTAGTGATGATATACTTTACAATCACATTATATTTATTACAGAAGACAACGGGAACCAAATGAACTATCCGTTATGTCACATACTGTACTATGTATGTCTCATTAATAAAACTCTGTACTCCTTGTATTTCTTTCTTTATGTGTTTGTTACCTTCTATAAACCCTTAGAGAGCGTACAGTTTAAATATTTAGGAACAATTTTAACCAGCAATAACGATAGTACATTGTAAGTTAGGTAAAGAATACAGTCGGGAAAGGCATGATATTGTTTGCAGGATACACAGCTTAAATGCGAGAATCTAGATCTGTGTTCAGGATACTGATCCAATGGAAAGAGACCATTAGGAAGACCTAGGTGCAGATGGGAGGTTAGGTGTAGTGAGGTGGACTGGATAGAACTAGGTAGCTGGCGTACGTTTGTAAGTTCAATGAACCTTAAAGTTTATAATGCCATAGAGTAAGTAAATAGCAGCAAAACTGAACTGTGTCTAGGTATCAAGTTTTGTAGACACATAAAATGCACAAATTTGAAAATTTCATAAATCTGCTATGTTCATCTTGGAGTAGCGGCTGTGCTTGTAGATGTAGATGTAGATGTAGCCACACAGTTTCCATAGTACACGATACTCACAGCTAGAACAAATCCCAAAAGAAAATGTGTTATTTATCACGTGACATTCAATGAACATCTTTGTATACCTGGTAACACAACTTTAGCCCTTTCACCATTGAGTTCAACCATGGACCACTGTGCTCCATTTGCTCAACTTGTGTGCCCAAATGGACCACTGGGCTCCATTTGCTCAACTTGTGTGCCCAAATGGACCACTGGGCTCCGTTTGCTCAAATTGTGTGCCCAAATGAACAACTGGGCTCCATATGCTCAACTTGTATGCCCAAATGGACCACTGGGCTCCGTTTGCTCAACTTGTGTGCCCAAATGAACCACTGTGCTCCATTTGCTCAACTTGTGTGCCCAAATTGAACCACTGTGCTCCATTTGCTCAAATTGTGTGCCCAAATGGACCACTGTGCTCCATTTGCTCAACTTGTGTGCCCAAATGAACCGCTGCGCTCCATTTGCTCAACTTGTGTGCCCAAATGAACCACTGCGCTCCATTTGCTCAACTTGTGTGCCCAAATGAACCACTGCGCTCCATTTGCTCAACTTGTGTGCCCAAATGAACCATTGCGCCCCATTTGCTCAACTTGTGTGCCCAAATGAACCACTGTGCTCCATTTGCTCAACTTGTGTGCCCAAATGGATCACTGTGCTCCATTTGCTCAAATTGTGTGCCCAAATGGACCACTGTGCTCCATTTGCTCAACTTGTGTGCCCAAATGGACCACTGTGCTCCATTTGCTCAACTTGGGTGCCCAAATGGACCACTGTGCTCCATTTGCTCAACTTGTATGCCCAAATGGACCACTGGGCTCCATATGCTCAACTTGTGTGCCCAAATGCACCACTGTGCTCCGTTTGCTCAACTTGTGTGCCCAAATGGACCACTGTGCTCCATTTGCTCAACTCGTGTGCCCAAATGGACCACTGTGCTCCATTTGCTCAACTTGTGTGCCCAAATGGACCACTGGGCTCCATATGCTCAACTTGTGTGCCCAAATGGGCCACTGTGCTCCATTCGCTCAACTTGTGTGCCCAAATGGACCACTGAGCTCCGTTTGCTCAACTTGTGTGCCCAAATGGACCACTGTGCTCCATTTGCTCAACTTGTGTGCCCAAATGGACCACTGTGCTCCGTTTGCTCAACTTGTGTGCCCAAATGGACCACTGTACTCCATTTGCCCAACTCATGTGCCCAAATGGACCACTGTGCTCCATTCGCTCAATTTGTGTGCCCAAATGGACCACTGTGCTCCATTCGCTCAACGTGTGTGCCCAAATGGACCACTGTGCTCCATTTGCTCAACTTGTGTGCCCAAATGGACCACTGTGCTCCATTTGCCCAACTTATGTGCCCAGTGGTTTGAAATCAACTAAAAAGCTATTGCAAAGTAGCTTTTTGAAATATCTGTGATCATATATTAAAGTGTGTATTTTTATAGCAAATCACGCACAAAACCGTGATTAAATTATCTACTTTTTGATTTTAAATATTATTACTACAAATTTATTTAAATTACTTTAATTTGATATTCGTAAATTCTATTTTATTTCTAGTTAATGAAGAATCTACTTCATTTGGCAAGGTATATCTGGTTCAATGTCTACAATTGGTGGTGAATTCAATCTGAACTAAAGTTCTGGTGCAAAATATTAGGAGGAAGTGATACCATTACACTCTATTAGCCTATCAAGATAAACCTATTTTGTATCTACATAACATAGCTTTTAAAATACAACTGATTAACATTAAAAATAAATATTACAGTTATAATATAACTGGATTGACACCTACCGCTAAAATTTTCGAGCTGTCGTCTGCATACCATTGTGTAAGAGAGAAAAAAACCTTAGGGTATATCCTTTTCTCTTACACACGGACAACGTGATGTGGCATTTCGACATCGTTCGCTAAATTTATGATTATATGAGATATATCGATGTATGATTAATTTAACGAAATGAATGTGTTAATAAAAGGTTTGAAGATCTTAACTAAGTTCTTCAACACTTATGACGTGTTTCTTTTAATAATTCGATGTAGGCAAACATAGTGACCTTTCCTACAAACCTATAACCTAAATGATCGTTTGAACGTTAAGACTTCTCTACACAAAGTTTGTAATTCGAATGAAAGTAATCAGGATTTTTGTGACCTTATTTCATTACAGATATCAAACATTAATTATATTATGGTTTCTGAAAGCAATACACAAGCGGAGATCCAACTTTAAATATATTCTAATATAGTAATACTTAATACAATCCTATAAACTAAATGGTAATTTGAATTTAAAACTAAAACACAAAGTTTGTTATTCAAACGAATGTAGTTAAGTTTAAAGCTATTTTCTTTCATTTTAGCTATCAAAATTTAAATACAATATGGTTTTTGAAACCAATATATAAGCTAATAATCAATTTTTAAACATATTGTAGTCTTGGCAGAGTGTGAACAACATGGACGATAACTACATATTTTAACATATTAAATATGTGGTTATTTGTATGACATTACCTTTAAAACCTATAGGTATATTTTTTAATGTAAATGTGTCTTCAGCAAAGTGAGATATAATACTTTACTATTTTCAAACAATAATATTTTATTCACCAGAAACACGTTTTTGCACAAGAACATTTAAATAAACCGTTAATTCTGCCCACTCACTAGAAAGCAGACGACAAATTTTAGCGTCACGATTTGGTCCATTTCCAGGGGTTAATCCAGTAAAGTCTAGAGCTCACTTCTTATAGGTACCAAGTAGTAAGGAATTACGTTCATGGCTATTAAAAAATAAACAACTCAAGTATTTAAATCTAAAAACAAATTTGGAGTAAACCAAAGCTGCCAACATAATATGGTTTTGTTGATTAAAAACCCGTTACAAAACTTCGTTTAGAACATACTCTTTCACACAACCTTTCTTTCACCTACATACTTTATTACACTCACACACTCTATCACGATCACTGTATCACATTCACTTTCTATCACTCTCACACTCACTCAGCCACTTACACAATCACAATCACTGTATCACATTCACTTTCTATCACTCTCACACTCACTCAGCCACTTACACAATCACAATGACTGTATCACATTCACTTTCTATCACTCTCACACTCACTCAGCCACTTACACAATCACAATCACACTCTCACATTCTCTCAATATCTCACTTTCTCTCCATGTATATATACATCTTATATAATAATTTGATAGGCCCATTTCCGCTAGTTGAAATTACGAGTACACGGTTTAACCGATTTTGACCAACGAACACTCATTCTAAAGTTTAGGTGCCCAGGATACTGGCACAAATAAAAACCTAAACCTAAAACACAATTTTCCTAGCGAATTTTCCATCTTTTCCTTCTTTGTGAACAGTGGCTCATCTGTGCACTCATTCATTGTTTACATCACCATGGAAACCAATCTGTCTATTGGTAAACAAAATATTTATCTTTCGTTAAAAATAATAACAGCTCAATTCTTACCTGAGTGGTTTGGTGGGACGAAGAGATAAAGGGAGATGGGTCGCTTAAAACTTCTTTCTTACTGGGGCGTGAAGGGGGGTGTATGCTTTTTGATCCAAATTAAACATCGAAAGCTAAAATATAATAATTATGTCAGGCCTTTGAAGAGTAAACTTTTAAGTATAAAGTCGAGTGAGGGTCCCTAACGTTTCTCAGTAAATGTTTAGAATACATTTTAGTGCAATAATATACATCCATCACTTCAACGATCCACAAAATCGTTAGAGCAACTTTTGAAAATAAATATTAATTCAAAACCAATCCCATCAGTAGTCTACCCTTCAACGATCTTTTGCACAAAGACCACTTTTGATAAAATGCTATCTGGCATATCATACAAACACTAAATATGCTTTTGGTATTAAAAATAGTCACTCATCAGTAGATACCCCTAATCTGAGGACTAAGCAGGAGCAGTCTGAGGTAGATGTTGCACCCGGGTTGAGTTGCCTCCCCTGTATTGTGAGGGGGGGGGGGGTAGTAGGAAAATATGAGAATAACCTCATAGCAACTCCAAACTCACCGTAACCTAGGCGTAAAGGGAAACTATACAGTCTGTAATTATACTCCAAATGTTTCACTGCGAGATAGTACAGAAACAGTAGAGATTAAAAAGAAAAACTTCAAGATCACGTTAGTTCTTCTCTTTATTTTTTATTATAAAAACAGTTAGAAATAATGAACAATTTACGATATAATTGCAAAAAACCGTTTTAGGGGGGATTTAAAAAACCGTTCTAAGAGTGGCACTATATCCTTTCTTATTCGTCACAAAAAACCATACCAATGTGTCAAATTTTATATTAGTATCAAAAAGTGGACGTTTGTTATTTTTAGTAACCTCACTATTTCGCCCAGGCCATGTGAGGTTAGGTTGGTGATCTGTTTTGGAGCTTCCCTCAAGATAGCGCCCCAGGCAGTCGCCCGGATCGTCCAGCACTTAAGCCGCCACTGGGGCTAGGGTCAATATTTTTTTTAAATGTCCCTATAAAATATAAATATTAAGTTTGAACAAAATTAATCCAACCGTTATGGATGTGTGGCCAGGAACAAACAGACGGACAGACGGACAGACAGAATTGTAAGATCCACGTTTTTGGGCTCGGGTTCACATAAAGATCTATTTTCTTCCAGAATACAATAATTTCTATTTACATGTGAACGTATAATCTAAAAGAAAATTAAAACTTTAATATCATTATAATATTTTTTTAAATGATATGTTTAAAATTGAAATTAACATGATACGATAAAAGCCCCATTAAACCAGTACTAGCACATGTGTAAGAGACCAACTGTTTATGACCCTTTTAACCATAACTATAGGGGGAAAGAGTAATATGTAGACTCTCCAGACAATAACCATTCGTGGTTTATTAGTTCTTGGCCATAATATTCGTTTGTTTCTCTTTTGAACCTACAGATATTTTAGGTCAACTTCTGAAGCAAATCGCTACAATATGTGAATGCTTCCTCAAGCAGAATGAACCTAAGGGGCAGTTGGTCTCAGAGAGAATAATGTTGAATTTTTAAAATAACAGAGTGTTGTTTATCAAATACTTACTTCTTCCACAGTTGACGGCGCAGTTCAGCTTCCCAGGGTTGCCGTAAGTGACCTGATCGGTCCCACACACCGGATTGAACTCATTCGTGACAGGACAGTTGGTGGTGCAGATATTCTGGGTGGTAGACGTTACAGTAGGTGGACGGGTTGTAGGTGTCATACGTGTACTAGGCCTTGCTGTGGGTCTGGTGGTCCTAGTAGGTCTACCATCAGGTCTTCCGTCAACAAGACCACTGCTAGCCCCGGGTGACGTTGGACGATCGAACACGAATAACTCCTCATCATCATCGTCATCCCTGTTGAATGGAGGTCTGAATCCCCCCGGGGGTCCTCCTGGCCTGAACGAGCCTGAGGTTTGAGATTGAGGGCCAAGGTTCCCGTCAGGTCGGTTTTGTCTTGATGGTCTGTTCCCGAAGTTAGGTACATCCATCGAGAGTCCCGGCCAGAACGGTGAAGGTCTTGACAGGATCTCCTCGCGAGCAATGTCTAGTTGTGGCCCGTGGAAGGTTTTTCTTCCGGTGTATTCGTGGTTATGCAGGTGTTGGTGTTGGAGGGGCAGTGTCTCGGGATAGTCTAACCAGTCAGGGGATTGAAGTTCTTCACTTAAAGATGGAGTCTGCCTGTAAGGGGACGATGTCACTACTTTTGATGATGCAACAACTGAAATAAATTAAGTTGAACATTATAATAATTATCAGGACATTTTCGTATGAATAAAAACTACCAAACACAGTTAAACTATAAATAAACGAGTTAATTATTTAATAAGCGGTTAGTGATTAAATTCGCGTGGTCAGGCTACTCACTAGCCAGCCACTGCATGGATACACTTTTAGGTACATTCTTGTTTATAATTTTTAATTTTAACTAAACAATTAATAGGTATTTCTTATTAAATATAAAATGCAACATCACTTTAATAAACACAAACATCACACAAGTATAGTTTGTTTGTATCTATCAGTAGAGAAACCAGAACAAAGGTACAGAGATAAAATAATTCTATCCACTTAATGGCAATCATTAGAGACCTTGTATTATGGTCAAATAAATATTTTATTTTTCATCATAAAAAAAAGAATCTTACAGTAAAAATTGTTTTATAGCACCTGGAGAAATAACAAAAATGATTTTGTTTGCGCACTAAAATGAATTTTTTTTTTCAATCTTTCTTAATTATAGAGCTGGCAAACAGTTTTGAGACCGATGACAAGCCAGCAATAAAAAGTACACACGTAAGGTCAGATGGGGAAAGCTCAGAAAGAGGTTCCTACTATTTGGTAATTATATATAGGAGAACTGTAGGACAAGGAAAATCGACCGGAAAACCTAGAGATTGAAGCAGAAGAAGAGGTATATATGGAGAGGAAAGGTTAAAGAGTGGAGTTGAAAGAGGGTCACGTGAATAATGAAAGCAAATGGAGATGACGACATACGCTGAACTTTTGAAAGGAACTGGCAAACAATGGATTAAAATCCCTGATAAAACTTATAAATAGTATTAATGAAACAGGATAAAGACCTAAGAACATTCTAGACGTATCCATGGTGTCTCTAAAGGAGAAAAATCAACCCAAGGAATGCACTGACCACAAGACTATCAGCCTCGTCTCTCATGTGGGGAAGATTGTAGTAAGAATACTCAACAGACAAATAGAACATAGAATAGAAAGTGTGATGGAACATGACCGATGTGGATTCAGAAAAGGAACCAGGGATGCTATCGGTATTCTGAGAATAATTTCAGAACGGGTGCTGGAAGTCAGGGATGAAGTCTACATCTGTTTAATTGATTAGCAGAAGACGTTTGATAGAGTGAAATGGAATACACTGATGGGAATACTCAAGAAGATTGTCATCAACTGGAGGGACAGAGGCTGATTGAAAACCTGTACCTGGGACAGCGAGTGAAGGTGAGACTGAGTGATGGAGATACCAACAGCGTATGGCTAGAAAGAGTAGTAAGGCAGGGGTGCTGTTTGTCGCATAATATGTTAAACTTGTACGGAGGGTGGCTGGTCGGGGAATCCCTGGAGGGACATGACAATTTCAGGATAGGAGGACGTGTCATCAACACAATACAATATGGAGATGATCTAGAACTGCCGGCCAGAAATAAAGAAGAGTTGTAGGAAATGATGGACCACCTAGAGGAGATAGGGAGATGATATGGCATTGAGATCAACATTGAGAAGTAAAAAGTTATGGTGATTTCCAAAAAATGAAGAGCCGCTGAAAATAAACATTAAAGAACAGGATTTTAAAACGTTGAGAAGTTCAAGTAACTTGGAAGTCTGCTGGTAAAGGATGACTACTGCATTAAAGAAATGAGGTCAAGGACAACATGGCCAAGGAAGCTTTCAACAACAAGAAGAGGTTACTGATGACCAGCAAGTTGATTTTGGAACTGAGGAAGAAACTGATGAAATGATAAATTTGGAGCCAGTGCCATCCTTCGGGGTCCCTTGGGCTATAAAAGAATGTGGGGCCCTATTTGCTTATGCCGTGGTAAAATGACCAAGGCTGCATAGAACACACAGTAAACGTGTAAATAAAAATAAGGAATCAAATATCATATTTTGAGTATATTTTAAAATTTAAATCTTAGAAAAACACAGACTTTAAATCAATATCATATTTATAATCAAACAAATATGTACGAAAGTAAGCATAGAGTACAAGTAGAAGTGTCAAATGAAGGCAAAGCTGAGGCAGAAGGTTTTAACCGGTATTTTTCTAAATTTGATATTACTGCCTTGGCCATTATCTCGGCTGATGTATTGGATGAAATCAATATGAGAAATATAATACTTCCATCTGAGGATTTTACACTTGAAATAGAAAAAGAGAACATTGCAGCTTCAAGAGACGAAGTCAATTATATAAGAAATATGTGGCCGATTTATGTGGAAAATGCTAAAAGTATTGCTGCTGCATTAGGAGTCCCTGCAGAGTTTTAAATTGTAAGACAGAGGAAAAGGAAAATATTTTTTTGACGAAGAAGTAAAGTTGACACACTACAAGTTGGAAGTTCCGATGAAGAACACTTTAAAAGTAACATTTTCTATCCTATTATCAGTGAGATCATAGAACTGTCATTTTCAGCAAGTAAATGAATTTTGCAACACCTTAAAAGCGATATTGAACCTAAGTAAAGTCACGGACAAGACATCAAATCAAGAAACAGTCCCGTTAAGAGAAACCACGGAAGAGGTAACTAGAAGATTAATATCAAAGTACCCCGTTGATCCTACAGAACATTTATTAATGAAATGGATCACCTACAAGAAGTGTTCAACTTACAAAAATTCATGGAAGAAAACAAAATCCAAAGTTTCACACTTAGTTTACTATACGATATCTACAAATTAAAATTTTATTTCCAGAAATTTGTATTGTTATAAGATTATTTTGCACATTGCCTGTTCGTGTTGCATCTCGGGAAAGGGGATTCAGCAAACTTGCATCGATTAAGAGTTATCTAAAATCTACTCAAGGGCAAGATAAGTTAGACCATTAAACCATGTTATCTGTATTAATTATTATTATTATTATTATTATTGCACCGCGTCTTACTACCCGTTCGGGTTATACGCACTTACGCTAATGTGCAATGGTAGGGTGATTGTGAGATGAAATGGAGGACCT
>CABFVX010008306.1:9986-25067 GCA_902151425.1 Timema shepardi | reverse complement strand
TACACAACATGTCCCCAGTGCATGCAACTCACTCCTAGAAGCGGGAAAAATATGGTCCACCTTCACTGATCAATTAGTAATATACGAAGAGGTTGAAGGCTAAGTAAAAAGAGGATCGAATATTTAACTTTTCTAAACCTAGGGATAACATGGCATAACTACAATAGTAAAAGATTTCAAGTCTTAAGAGCATTTTGGTTTAATTTCTGCCAAATTTTATTAATGGACATGCATATATTTTGAAGAATCTTAAATGGTTCCTCATAGATACAATAGTAGTAAATGACCGTGACTAAGCGCAACAATAACAATCGATATTATCCAAAAGAAAAAAAATATTTCATAAACATTAACTTTTTTTCTAATTTTTTATTGTATACCAAGGAAATATTAGGTGAATTAAATATCAATGTATGTAATTATTAACATTAAGTATGACAATCTCTAATATTATAGAAGATTTCTCCTATATGACACATTTCTGTACTAGTTGCGAAAATACAACACATAAGTTAAAAAACTTAAAGTTCATTGTTTATACATAAGTCACAAGTATACGCATAACGTCATTAAATTTTGAATGTACAGGTATAATCTAATTACTGAACCCTCTTAAGTAAATCTTACAAGCACAGTAAATAAAGTTAAATATAAATTTATAAATTTCAAGGGGTACTTCCTAACTTTACTAATATTTGAAAGTTTCGGGCATAAATGTTGTTAACGAACTCTGCCACACTAAACAAATATTTCATCACAACTAACAAGCGAAATAAATAAAGTTAAATAGATATGTATAACTGTTGAGCGCATAACTTTATTAACATTTGAAAATTAACATAATGTTCTTAAAGAACTGTCCCACATCAATATGTACTAAACTCATATTGCAACACAACTCACAAGAGAAATAAATAAAGTTAAATTAATATACATAACTGTCAAGCATAACACATATCTTTACTAACTTTTGAAAAGTTCTGACCTAACGTTATAAACAACTTTCCCACATTAATATCTACTAAACTCACATTGCAACACAATTCATAAGCGAAATAAATAAAGTTAAATCCACTGTTCTGCAAAAAGAACGAAGATGCATACAAGATTTCAATACTTTTGTTTAAAAGAAAGAATGACCAAAAGGGAATTTTGAATAGTTAAAAATATCTAATTTACGCCGAAAATTAATTTCTCTTTACATTATCTCAATATGTCCTTGAAGCCTCCTGCTTCGTCCTACAGAGTCCAAGCCTAATCCAAGAGTAGTCTCTTACTTGACGGACGGTCTTTTATATGGTGCACACTCTTCGAACAATCTAGACGGGAATTACAAAAGGGTGGGGATCACTGAGATAAACACACAGGAAGGGGGAATGCGCGCTGCAGTAGAAACGTCTATTTTCTTCTGGCAAAGTCTGGCAGTTGGTATCCTTTTCTACTCTGTTCTCGTTGATGATGTTGGGGGCATTGAGCAGGGTGTTGGCCTCTAGTGGTGAGATACGGCTTTAGGCTCGGCGCTCGCGGTAGTTCGCGTGTTGGCCTCTAGCGGTGAGATACGGCTCTAGGCTCGGCGCTCGCGGTAGTTCGCGTGTTGTTCATGTGGCCAGACGTGTTGTTATTCGAGGTGCCTAGCCTGGTCGGTGAAATTGGGTAAGTGTATTACGATTGACTCGCCCATTTTGTTTCACTTGGAGCATAATTGCTACAACACTTTTTTGTTTGACGCTGTTTTTTTGAGACTATACACTTGCAACTGGCATATCCCTGGCCCCCAAACTTTGATTCCTTACTCACAACTTCACAAACAGTTAAATATTTTTCCAAGATGTCTTTATGAATTTGTGTTCCAGAAATCTAGAGGTCACTTCTATTAGACTGGGTTGTAATATATTTATTAGATTTTATGAGGCAATTTTTTTACTATTTTAATTTGTTTATTTTATTTGGATTCTCAAGGTATATCATCGGGAATAATTATAAGTCCCACAGTTTGGGAACTTCTGTTGTAGACGTTTTAATAAGCCTTCACTATCTTAGGCCTAGTGCAATAAGCCTGGAATCAACTAGCCTGATTGATCGAACAAAGGTGCATTTCCTTAATAGCCTAAAGCTGTATGGGCTCATTTCAATAAGCCTAAACATTATCAAGCTGATGAGCAAATATATTATTTTCCTATTAGCCTGGCTCATTGTAAATTGACAGTGCCTTTTGCATTAAGCCGGATTTTACAATTCGCTTACAACATATACATACATACATACATATATACATATATATATATATATATATATATATACGGAAGTCTTTAAATTTGGAAATTGCTGTAATCTGTGGGTGTGATATTACTCTTTTCTCTAGCAGTGTATATTATTTTGTTTATGCTCTTTGGTAGAATGTGCAACCATGTCTATTATCTCGTTTCCAATATCTTATGAATTCTAAGTAAATATCTATTTACAGTAGCAAGAAAGTCAATGTTGTGCACCCTTCCCACTTTAGAAAAAAAATTATCATGGTAGAAAATTACGAAGCTTAGCTCCGTCGGCAGTGCATCCACCAACGGAGCTAAGGGTCCCGGGCTCGATCCCTGGCATGCTCGAGAAATGTAGCATTGTTGGAATATAGGTTTACCCTTTCACAGTGATGAATTGACGGCCAGGGGATGGATTTTGTGTCTGTCCTTGATTTAAGATTAGAGTAATTAGTACAAAGGTGTATAGCTTGAATAGGTAGTAAGATATGTGGCGCTAAAATAAAAGTAAAAAAAAAAATAGCACTGACAACTTACAATAGCATCACGTAACATAATTTGTGAACCACTATTGTGTTAGCTAGGTTCAGGTTACAGACATGTCTAGATGGACACCAACAGTATGTGCATTTGTGCACAGAATGTCTTCTTCAATATTTTACTTTCCCCTTTCCCGCTCCCCAATCATAGTCTCTTTTTATGTCCTTTCTCATCAATTTATTTTTATGTATTATCTCCCCTTTGTTCAGACATAACGAATTAGTTTTATCACAACTATCAAAAATAGTTTGTAGGTCTCAAGTTCAATTCCTTTGTCCAGATGTAATTTTATAATTTAATTATTATGTAGATGAGGCTATAACCATAATTAACAAATACTCATGTTCAACCTCATGTAGAGAAAATGCTTTAAGTACTTTAAATATTTAATCTATTTGTTTGGTATATCTCTATAAAGCACACTTAGTGTAATTTTTATTTTTATTAATTACACCAGAGAAATATCTAAAACAGAGGTAATGAACCCACATTTTTGTGGAGGGACAAAGGGAAACCATTTTGAAGGATGCACCCTGTTTTTACCCATTCGGGATTTGAACCCTGACCACTATTTATTGTTAAACTAAACTAATTACTTACTAATTACTAATTACTACTTATTGTTTAAATCAAGTTAAGGTTAACTTTAAAAATGAACCGACTGTTTAGTTCGGTCTAGGGGTAAGGGGTCAGACTTCTGTGCTGGGGGTCTGGGGTTCAATCCTCAGTCCTGGCACAGATTTATCTGATTGGCAAACCCTTCCTTCACCTCTGACAAGACGTGTATTATTCACAACTTGTGAATGTGTAGAATGCCAGGCCTCCACCGTGGTTCGCATTCCACGTTAAACTGTAGGTCCTCCATTTCATCTCACAATCACCCTACCATTACACATTAGTGTAAGTGTGAATAACCCGAATGGTTAGTAGGATTGCATCGATAATAATAATGATGATAATAATAATAATAATAATAATAGTTCGGTCCCTGACTTAACAGTTTTCATTCATAATAGCCAGAGAAGACTGTCTACCTGCTAACCCTTCCCCTCCCCCACCCTCCCTACCACCCTCAAAATTTCAGTACAAGACTTTCCAGTCACTCCACCACTTATGAAGATAGGCTTTTTGGTTCTCAATGGAACGGACCGGTAGCATCCTTTTTCACCTTTTTCTCAGTGACAAACACTATCTTATAGATGTTTCTCAACATCAGCTCTGTTCAAACAACGTTAAATGGCATTAGTATTGGAGGGCAAACCCTTAGTCAATTTATTGACTTATTTTTGTCTTATGGTAAGTATACATTGTTTTAAAATAGTTGTGGTGAAAATGGCATTTAAATAAATACTGAATTGTTATATTTTCTCAATATAGTTTTAACTGTAAACCCAGAGAAAGTTATGTGGGCTAAGAAGTCGACTATAAATTCAGGCTATACAATTTCTGAAGGTTATTTTTTTTCCTTGCCTCAAGAGTGTTAAACCTATTATTGAGATTACCCTCCAAATAACCTTTTGAGAATTTATGCTTAATATGCGTGATTAATATTGAAATTATCTGACATTTATACCCTTTAAATTCCTTAAGAAGTAAGGGGTAACATTTACATGGGGGCTTAAACAAACAGAAGGTGTACATTCCAAAGCACAAGTTAATGGTTGGGTTCTGTCATATGCCTGTCGCTTTTGGATGAACCTATATCATTTATGAAAGGGGAGTCCTTAGTTTTGTGTTCGGCAGGAATAGATTATATTTGTAAAGAGTGTTCTTAAGCAATTTGGGTGGACAAAAGTGTTATAACAGGGTTTTTTCATCTCTAATTTTCAGGGAGGGAAATGCAATAGTCTTGTTCTCCACACCCACCCCCTCGGCTCCAACGCTAGCCCCTTCCAACACTTATCTAATCAGCCACACCCTCTTATCTACATACTTCTCCCATACTTCCCTTCTCAATGAAGCACCTCTTTTTAATATACATTAAAAAAAAGGGTGGTATACAACCAATAGAAATAAACAATGGACAGTTAAGGGAAAGGCTCCTCGAAAAAGAAATTTAACACACAAAACTCGGAAATAAAAATATAATTTATTCGAAATTAATAACAAAAATATTTCATGGGTAAATACATTGAATAGCAACCTACATAACATGTGTCATTAGAATCCAAAATTTAATCTGGCTTGTAATGGACAGAAAATTGCAATTGTTCATATAAGCGAACAATCGCTTAGACAAAATTACTCCCAAATGTCATATTACAAGAGAGGAGTGAAACTTAACCAGGGCAATCTCCCCGAACATATTTTACTTATGACATAAAACATAACTATATATCCCAAATGTATATTACTTACTACTCACAGTTCTATTAAATCTACAATGATATGAGCAATTTCGACTATTCGCTAAAAGAAGGCAAAGTCCAAAAATAACTATGAGCCTTATAATATCTATATCTAAATATTACTGAACAA
This sequence comes from Timema shepardi, assembly GCA_902151425.1. Lineage (NCBI taxonomy): Eukaryota > Metazoa > Arthropoda > Insecta > Phasmatodea > Timematidae > Timema > Timema shepardi. Next base: position 19,794 of record CABFVX010008306.1, on the reverse strand, counting down.
TTTTGAGCTGATGATTATCAAAAGATTAGTGTTCTCCAAACTAAGCTATTCTCACAACTACAAATTTAAATGCTATCTAAAATAAGTTATCAAAAATAGAAAGGTATCTACCCAAATGTTCGCAATTATTTAGCTGAAATGCCCGTCTCAATCAAGAAATATTATTTATACTTGATACTTTTATCTGTGGCCAAGCAAACTGTAGCAACATAAAGTCACCATGTAACTTTAATTTAAACAAACTCGTAATGATTATCTATGGCCGGATTTACATACTACACAAGTTCCTTAAGGCCAAATAATTGTGGATTGAAATTATTGTTACGTTACATTTAAAATATAGATATATTAAATCATTCGCCAAGACAATAATTTAGTTCTTACTTTTTTTAAGATTGTAGGTGACTAACAAAATAGGACCTCGTTCCCTATTGCATTCCCTATTCCATTAAAGCTACTTCGTGGCTATTTATACAGTTCCAGAAGAGGTACATAAAAGAAAAGGGCGAGGCAGTTACAAGCGGAATCACCTGGTCAAGGGGGAGTATGTTGGGATCTCCTCTTGCCACTCATGTGGGTGGAAAAGATGTCACTGTCTCAAAACTCATTGAAGGTAGGGAGGACAGGAGGGCAAGAGTGCAGGAGGAGGACGCCAGTTGACAAGGGGCTATTCCTAAATGCTCTACATACGCAGCTACAAAGTTACGGCAACTTGTGGGGAGAACATCCTACAGCTCGAGTCCCTGTTAAGTATGGAGGAGGATGCCCCACCTCATCTTAGAAGTCTGAGTTAGATAACTACGCAGCGCCTGGCGGTTGGGTGTTTGACAACAGAGTTGTAACACTGAATATAGGTCAGGGTGCAGAATTGATGATTACATCCATTGATAGAATGATCTTTTTCTAAACTCTTTCAATTAGTTCTAAAACCTACATTACATTTATACACTTGTAAAGTAATTATCCTAGAAGACTTAATTATAGCCTGCTGAACGACCCAAAATTACATCAAGAACTGAACCAAACTCATCTGGACCATTCCTCCTCTTTCTTTACCCGTTTTCTAAGACCCTTTAGGACCTCCGAGAACCCCATTAAGGCTTAGGAGAGAGAGAAAAAAATATATAAATATTTCTTGTTAAGAGTGCCTTTGTTAAAGCTGTTTTGTCTTCCACGAAAAAATAGGTGATAAATCTGTTAAGCCGTCGGCTTGAGCTAATACATATGGACATACACGGTAAGATGACTGACCATAATTCCATGCTTCATTAAGTTGGCTACAGCACTGATAAAAGGAAACTGCATAATGACTTCCCAGTGCCGGTCAGTTTCCTGTGAGGGTCTCGCTTTGTGCTTGTTCATGAGCCAACAATGTGGTGTTAGTTCGACCACATGAGATGATCTGCTCATGATGGTTTTACAACTCAAGGGGTTTTCCATTATTTTTACAGACATATGTCGTGGAAGTCTATTTTATATATCCTAACATTCTTCTCTCCACTGATAAAATTCGATAGTTTTTACAAGTTTATTAAAATAAATTCCATAAAACATAATTATTACACATTGGATGTTTGTGTTAGCTTCATTGTAAGATTTAAAAATACTTACCACTAATGATACTATTATTAGCAGTGTACCAACACAATAAAACATATGCCGGATGTTTGCCATGGTTCAGATGCTGCGTTTGTAGACCATCATTCTGAAACATTAATATTAGCACAAAATGGTCTAAGGCATCAAGGTCGTGTTAGACTGTCCTGCTGATGACGAGGAGATAGGGGTTCACATCTTTGTTGGGTATACTAAGGGTGGTTTTTCCTCCTTTCTTGCCAATGTGGGTAGACTACCTCTAAAATACTTATTTCCACATCCTTATCCCATTAAAGTAACTATCATATGTATATAACTTGAACAGGTAGTAAGAGACAGTGATATATCTAAAAAACTAGCAGTCACTAATTATTTATTCACTTTATCTACATATTTCAAGATCTCTACATGAATATGAATATTCAAGTTTAAACATTTTCACCGGTTAAAATTTAATCAAATCAATGGGCTTGATCATGAGCATGATTTGAGTTGAATTTTGATGGGAAATATTTAATGGTGTGTGTGGGTCATTCTGAAATTAGATAAGATAGGTCCAGGTCACCAATAGCCCCAAAGTTACTACAAAACACAATAATCACCAAATCAGTATGTAAATTTCTTGGATGCACAATGAAGACATTTTTGTAATTTTATTATTGTTTTTATTTACAGGTGATTTTTGTGGATAATAAATGTTATATGAATCGAGGGTTGCATGGTCTTAATTCGTCACTGTCGTGTTAGACAATATTGCCGTTGTCAGATAAATTTGTGTTTGAATCCCAGTCAGGTGTACTAAGGGTGTTTTTTCCTAAATGGTTACTACTCTTCCTATACACAAATGCGGGTACACAACCTCTGAAATTCAACCTTTCTCATCCCTATTCCACTGACTTAAGTAATGTATCTATATAACCCGAACGGCGGCTAAAATGCGGTGAAACAAATAAATGTTTGCAATGTCTTGGGGTCAAATATGTGCTCACATGCCAGTGTTACGGTAAACACGTGCAATTGCCCATGACCAACGTCCACCGTTCAGAGCCACTAAAAGGTGGATTTTCCTATGCAGAGCACAACATGAGCTGCGGAATAAAGGAGGAGGGTGTTTGGGTTGATCACCTACCTTTTCCTGCATTGAAGATAGTTTAAAACATTGAAACCTGTACCTATTGTTGTAAAGAATGGGTAACTCCTATACACAGCTAACTTCCCCCTTGCTTTATCTCCTATATGACCTAACATCTCCCTTGCTTTATCTCCTATATGACCTAACATCTAACTTTCTTTCCTACATGACCTAATGTCTCCTTAAAATTTTCTAGTCATTAGCTTATTAAGGTTAGTATCCATCCTACATGACCAAATATTTGTATTAAAGTACATAATTCTATTAATACTAGAACATTTTAGGGCTATCCATAGCTTAATTATTACTCTTAATATGACAGTAAATGTATAATTATTATTTTGTATTAAAATTACCAATTTCCAAATTAAATGAGTGTGTTGTATTTCCTAAAAGTCCTTATTTTTCACTATCACAGTTAATTATTAAATCAAAATACTAGTGTCACCACCCCCTTGACTTTTGCCCAGTGGGCGATTTGTCAGGAGGGTTGTGGGTAATTAGAGGTGCGACCGAGAAGACAGGTTGGAAGGTGTTTTTTTTATGTTATTTAATAGTACTTGTATAGCATGTACAAAAATAAATATAGGCCTACTCTGATTTTGGTTGGAAGAATAGTTAAGAAAATTCAAACATTTATTTGTGGCCAACATTTATAAAATTTTATTTCTTATGTTATTTAAAAGTATTGATAATATCTATAAAAAGTGTCAGCGGCAGATAACAGACTTCCCTACCAATAATATACTAAATATAGGTAGTGGTGGTAGTCATGTATATTGATATAAGTTAAGTTGAAGAAAAACTGTCTTGTTGGTTACTTGTGCTAAGATAAGTGCCTATGTCCGATGCCTGTGAGGCTTACATACCTCCATTCTCGCCATCGCATAGCAATCCTCCAACACTACTCTCTTGGACGTTATTTAGCCATAAGAACTTTTCAAAGGATAACATTATTAATATTTATTTATTTGAGGTATTCAATGTGCACTTTGTGAACTAATTAGATCAGCACTTGAGAATGCCTATGAGTGAGAGCGAAATTGTCTACCAGTTTTGCCAGAATGGTATTTCTACATACCTTTCAGGGTTCCTTTACATGCCACAATCAACATGGGATTGATGGTTTTACTTTCCCTTCGAAGGAAGTAGTGCTACGAACTTTTATTGCTCAAGAGAACTCCGTCGACCCTGGCTGGGTTTGAACCCATGAAAATTGGGCCCTGAGGCAAGCACTTTACCCCAAGACCAATGAGGCTGACCAAAGTATAACATTATTATGATTTCTCGGTATTCCTATTTTAATCTCCCTACACATGCAGGTACAAGAGAGATACATAAAAGATGGTTTGAAGCTGTTTTCTAATAATTGGGCATTTTTAAATATTACCTACATTTTATATGATGTGTATGATAATAAAATAAAATATGTTATATTTTAGAGATCAGTTGAATCCTATATTTCTTGAATCTGAATCAAAAATTTTTGTCCGAATCTCGAATCCAAATTCGGATCCTCAAATCTTCAAAAGTAGGCTATATTTTTAGTTTGTCAAAAAATTGAAAAGTATATTTAAAAAAGCAAACAATTTGACATAAATAAAATAACGTATTTATAAAAAAAAGATTTTGTACTTTTCTTTTTACATAAATGAAGCAAAATTGTCATCTTTTTAAACTACGCCCATCTATCTAGTTCCTGAAAAATTCCATCTAAGGCCTTTAAATTTGGATTCTAGATTTTTTTTGGTGAGATTCTCGAATATCATGGGATTCAAGGGATTAGAGGATTCAAGCATTCCATCTCTAGTTATTTTATTGATTATCAATTTATTTACTAGATGAATAAATAAGTATTAGTATATGGTTATCTAATGTAAAAAATTGCTTCAGTTTTTTTCCCCTGTGCTTTTTTTTAATTACCGTGTCTTACTACCCATTCGGGTTTTACGTTTATATAATAATTATATTAATGAATTAGGAAGGTTGAACTTAAATTTAGTGTAACTGCATTTGTGTATAGAGATAGTGGAAAGCCCTTTAGTAAAAACCAGTCTCAGTACACCCGACCGGGATTGAGCTACAATCTCCCAATCATCGTCAATCTAGTCTTTTGCAAGAGTAGCACCTTAAACCATGCAGCCACCGAGGTGGGTCATTGCTTCTTACTAACCATCCGGGTTATACATATTTTAATTACGGTAGTAAGATATGAATAAGGAAGTTATAATATAGAGCAAGTGTACCAGCATTTGCAAGGAGGGAGAGAGTGAAACTATTTAGGTGATAGCAACCTTATTATATCTGACTGAGATCCGCTCCAATCCCCACATGACCTGTAAATTGGACTAAATGAGTTTGACACTTAACATGAGTGCCCACAGGCTCAGGTTTTATGACCGCTTATGTTATGTTTTTATGCCTCTCGTATTTTTGGCCTTTCAAGTTGGTATTGTCGACCTCAGCTGTTTTAGGTTAAAGTTCTTGCTTCAGGATCCAATGCTCTTGGGGCTCAAACCCAGCCAAGGTCAACGGATTTTTCTTAAGTTATATAAATCTGTAGCACTACTTCCTTCGGAGGTAAAGTAAAGCTGTTGGTCCCATGTAAATATTGGCACGTCAAAGAACCCTTGAAGGTATGGGAAAATACCTTAACGGAAAAGTTGTTGGACCCTTTCATGCTCACTCAGAGAATTTCAGTGTGGAATGACACGAGTAATCACCACACTTCTTGAACTCCTCTATTACATAAGATTATTACCAGATGATGTAGGCAGCACTAACCAGCAGAAGTGATAAGTTCATGTCCAACGCCGCAAGGATAGAAACCACATCAAACCAACCTTTGGGTTGTTGACCTAAGAAGAAGATAATTATATTTATATAATAAATATTTAATAATATAAATATTTCATTCTGTACACTTCATAAGAATGTAAAGTTATAATACAGTTCAGCCCCATAGATTAATTACTTTACCTTAACAATGGTACATGAAAAGCATAAAATAGCAAGTTTGACCCGTTATAGCTCGTGAACTGCAATGATTTGAAATCATTGAATCACTATTATAGCTTATAATTATACAGTTTATAAAATTGTGCAGTAACACTTTTAATAATAATAGCCTTTATTTATCTGGCGAAGTTAAGACGTTAGTCTTCTTTTCCACTTAACCAGTGTTGAATACAACATACACTATTACACTTATTGAAATACAATTTAATAAAGAAATATTCTAATAAGTAGAAAAATATTCGCACGCTCATTCATTTAAAGCTCAAGTAGTTTCAAGAACTCAGTTTAGCTTATTAGACAAGATAAATTGCTTAACCGCGTACTTGAAGGGAAGTCTAGATGTTAGATGATGAGTAGACTTATCTAGTTTGTTCTAAGCCTGTGATGCCAGGACAGTGAAAGAACGAGCATATGTTTGAGATCTAAGTATGGTAATAGACATCTATAGAGTGGATTCTGATCTAGTAGCTCGGCTGTGTTTATTTTTCAGAAATAGGAACCGTGAGGATAGGTATTGAGGCTGAGATGTTGATGATATTTTGTGAAGCAATACTAATAAAGGTAGCCTTCGCCTTTGATTTATTCTTAACCAACCCGGTTTATTAAAATTCTTAGAAATATGGTCATGCCGTTTTAAGTTAAATATGTATCGAACACATGTGTTATGTAGTCGTTGTAGTTGTTTTGCTAGATCGTCTCTTAAGTCATTGTATACTACGTCACAGTAGTCAAAGTGTGGCATTATTAAGCTCCGGACAAGGTTAAGTCGTACATTACTTTTACTGTCGAATGAGCTTTTAAACAAGGGTTGTGAAGTAACAAAAGATATATTTTTCCATCAATCTGAAATAATCCTGTTTTAAACATAAATTACGTGACTTCACAGTCACTTTGATGAAAAATGAAATTTACTACTATTTTATTGGTGACCTGGTGGTCTAGGGGTAAGGTGTCGGACTTCTGTGCTGGGGTTCGGGGTTCAATCCTCGGTCCCGGCACAGATTTATCTGATTACCAAACCCTTCCTTCACCTCTCACAAGACATCTTGTGAATGTGGGGAATGCCAGGCCACCACCGTGGTTCGGATTCCACATTAAACTATAGGTCCTCCATTTCATTTCACAATCACCCTACCATTACACATTAGCGTAAGTGCGTATAACCCGAACGGGTAGTAAGACGCGGTGCTAATAATAATAATAATAATAATAATACTATTTTATTCAATCTAAGCTGCATGGAAAAATGGAAACTCAAACTGAAAAACCCTGGTAATTTGATAGGAAGAACATAGTGGTAACCCTGAAATATTAATAGTTGATGCAACGTTTAAACATTTCCTCAAAATATTTATTGTGGTTTTAAAGTGATTAAACGTTTCTATTCATCTGATAACTACAATTATACGCAGATCCACATATTACTGGAGACTGTGTACAATATTTAATTTATACTCTAAAATATGTTTCTTCGAGCTGTGTGTATTTTTTTATTTTATTATCGTCTTCCAAAAGGGATGAGTTAACGGTATTTACCAATTCTAAAGAGATCTATTGTAGTTAAAATACTCTTACTGTTATGTGAAACATACGGTACTCCACAACGCTACAATAATGACACCGATGGTACCTTTGTGCCACTTGGCCTTACGGTACTTGAAACACGTCAAGTTTCAACCAATACATTCTATGAGAAGTGCTTTTCTTAGAACAAGATGAATGTACACAGGTGTCTTTATTTAAACTATTACAATTTTTTTTAACTGAACTGTTAGCTTTATAGTCTCTTGCTTATTAAATAAGTACTACCCACTTCAGTGGCTGCATGGTCTAAGACACTACTCTAGCAGTAGAGAAGACTAGATAACGGGGAGATCAAAGTTCTACTCTTGGTTGGTTGTACTGAGAGTAGTTTTTCCTAGATGGTTTTCCGCTTTCCCTTCACGCAAATCTGGGTACACTTCCTCTAAATATAACCTTCCTGATTCCAAAAATTATAAGCGTAATTAGTAAATAAGCGTATAACACGAACGGGTAGTAAAAACACGATGCTAAAAATAAAATTGCGTCACTAGCGTTACACAAGATGAGATTGATGCCTTTGACCACGTTCCCATAAGTAAGGGTTGACCAAAATTGAATAAATTATGCTCAACGTAAAATTAACATAAATAAATTATTTACTCTTGACAAAGATAGCACGTATATTATTTGAGGGACCAGTTAATAAAACTACAATAAATCCTAATAATGAATTTATTTAAATTATTTGAAATGTGAGAAGAACGTGCTCAAAGACGGCATTAAAACACAATCTAGTTTTTCTATTTCGAGAAGAATCGGTAATCATTTTGTTTTATATTAGTGTTTAAAAACATTATTATTATTATCTCAAGGTGATCAAACCACTGCAGATTTTTATCCAGACTTGTCACTTGCTTCCATCTTATTCTGTCCATAGCCACCTCTTACTCTGGCCCAATATCTATTGCATCCCTTTTTTAATCGTATATCCATCTTTCTATTGGTCCACCCAAAGACCTCTTCCCTTCTGGATATCCGTAGTATACTTTCTTTATGATCTGTTTCTCTTCTAACATGTCTCCACCATCTTACTCTGTATCCTTTTACCACCACTATTATGTCAGGATTTGTGTATAGTTGGCATATTTATTTATTTAAATTTTTTTTAGCACCGCGTCTTACTACCCGTTCGGGTTATACGCCCATGTATTAATTTTACTAATGTAATGTACTTATTAGTAATAAAGGTTTAGTTCAAAGGAAGTGCATAAGCATTTTCATGAAGGGAAAGTGGAGAACCATTTAGGAAAAAAATCACCCTCAGTGCACCCGACCGGGATCAAACCCTGATCTCCTCATCTTCGGCAGTCTAGTCCAACCCAAGAGTAGTGCGTTAAACCATTCGGCCACCGAAGCGGATAATTATCTATGTTTTTTAATCCTCCACCAGCCATACGGGAGCGAAAATTTTATTCAGTATTTAAATATATATATAATTATCATACACATACATTTGGGTAGCAAGTATTCCAAATATATGTATTTTTGAAACGAATGTTTAATTATTTCATATATTGTATACACACATTTTGAATACCTTTATGCACTTCTTAACCAAATCGGGGGGTACGCGAACAAAAAGTCAAGCTAACTTTGTTTTATTCGCTGTTTACCAGGAGGTCGGGGTTCCAATCTCAGTTGGATGTATCGAGGGTGTTTGTCTTTAATGATTTATCACTCTCCCTCTTCCAGTTAATGGGAGCACATTTCCTTTAAATAATTATCTCGTCCTCATTCCTACCCGGGTAGCGTAGCCAAAATAAGTATCACCTGGACAGACGTGGTGAAAAATAACTTTAGTTATATGGACCGGAAGGTTTTCTTATTTGGTACAGTCTTACTACCCGTCCGGTCTGTCCACAATGTGTTACACTAATCGGGTAGGGCTTGGGATGGTAGACTTTAGAGGACATTTACTTGAATTTTCGTGGAGGGAGAGTGGGAAGCAAATTTGGGGCTGAAGGGGACTGATGGGATTTGAACCCTGAAATACGAGTTTTATACAGTAAATTTGGCCAAAATATGATAGTAAGCCAACCATAGATAGATAGATAGATTTGAGCGGTTAAATTGTTTAACATTAGGCTTTAAGAATAATATTTATTTTAATTAATTAAAATACGTGGCATTTGAGAGTGTATAAATTATAAACGATGAAGATAGTAAATTTAACAAATATGCGAAAAGGTCGCTACCGAACACCTCAAAATGCGGCAGGTCCTCCATACGTGGCCTATACTTTGTAACCACCTGTGCTAATAACTTAATCTAAAGTGTATGGTATAAGAATGGCAGATTGAAAAAACGAATCCACGTTTAGAAAGGATGAGAAAACCATTGGTTTTCAAACTAAGACATACCCCCAAAAACGATCAATCTAAATAAATGTGTGTCGTCTCTAGCTGATTCGTCACTGCTTCTGGAATTTTCAGATAGTGAAGTGAATATTTAATATATATATATATATATATTATGTAG
>CABFVX010008305.1:13027-25070 GCA_902151425.1 Timema shepardi | reverse complement strand
ATCTTCGAGAATTGCCCAGGAATTAACAACCTTGTTCCCTATTCCTTCCTTTACTAACCCACAAGGTAAACCTCCATTTTCGCGGGGCCTTATTTAGTAGAAGGTAAGCACTTGTAACATTTTTATATACAGTCCACCTTTTATCGTTTTGGTTGTTGTTGTTTTTGATACTAATAGTTTGTTGACTGGAAAGAACAATGATTATATTTTTTAAAGTATTAATGTATTGTGTTAGGTTATGTGCGAGTTGTGTAACGTGGTATTCACAGCATATATGACGTCAAGGTAAGCGATCTTGCTTCTTACATATTGCACCGTTGAGAAGCATGGATATCCAGTCGAGACCATGCGGATCTATAGATCAACCAAAATGTGATTACGTCATAGATAACACTTTAAAACATAGCTTTGATTCGTGTACTTTCGAGGGGAAAAAAACAAATAATACAATGTAGTAGACCTACACCTGAATTGAGTATTAGTACAAAAGTAAAATCATGTTTAAGGCGTTTCAGCTCACATTTGTTCAACAATAATGAATGGTTTACGGGATGTCCTCGTGTACAAAAGTTATACTGTTGGTCTTGTCTTCTTTCTTCAAATGACAAGTGTGTTTGGAACAGTACCGGTTACAATGACATGGCCAACATACATAAAGCCATTAAAAACCAGGTGGCCTGGTGGTCTAGGGGTAAGGTGTCGGACTTCTGTGCTCGGGGTCCGGGGTTTAAATCCTGGTCCCAGCACAGATTTATCTGGCTGCCAAACCCTTCCTCCATCTCTGACAAGACGTGTATTAATCACAAATTGTGAATGTGGGGGATGACAGACCTCCACCGTGGTTCGGATTCCACGTTAAACTGTGGTCCTCCATTTCATCTCACAATCACCCTACCATTACACATGAGTGTATGTGCGTATAACTTGAACGGGTATTAAGACGCGGCGCTAATAATAATATTAATATAAACAACACCGGGTGTCCCAAAATCATTTATAAGCTATGATCGCTGAAAAAACGTTTGGTAAAACTAGAATTGATCTAATGCTTGACGAGCAGGGGGAAAAAAACGGGATTCGCAGAACAATGATCTTGTTAGAAAGAATAGAAAAATTATGAAGCTATTAATTGATGTTTGTTTTATATCCCGGCAATAACTGGCGCGACGAAACTAGTGAGTCTTTCGATAAAAGTAGGGGCCTAATTACGTTGAACTAGTGAATCTTTTAAGTGAGTATGATGAAAAATTGAAGAACCATTTAGAATATTCATCTATATTTACGGCACTATCGAAGTTGATTCAAAATTATTTAATCAATGCCTTTTCAAATGTGTTACTGTCTATTATAAAAAATAAATCAATGAAACATTTTGTTTCCATCGCATTGGATGAAACAAAAGATGTAAATAATTGTTCACAATTGTTTTCTGTCTTTCGCTATGTTACTCGATATGGACAGGTACAAGAGAGATTTTTGGGCTTCAGAAATATTTCTGATTACAGAACAGCGGAAGCACTATAATATATCTATGTTGTAAAATTGATATAGAAGTATAGTTGTGAACTAAAGCTGATTGCACAAAGCTAGGATGGGGCGGCGGTCATGGCCGGGCACTTGAATGGATATCAGACCAAAGTAAGAGATACATTTCAAAATGCAATTGTTGTACACTGCTTCGCTCAGCGGCTGAATCTTGTATTGTCGCAGGGCGTGTCCCTTATCAAAGTCTGCATAATATTTTTTCTTATATTGAATGGGCTTGCATAGCTTTTTTTCAAAATAATAACACGAGCTCTGGATGAAGAAATGAAGAAAAAAGGCTTTCAAGAGTAGCTTCTACACGCTGGAATTATAATTCTAGATTGGTTTAAACTGTTGACGAATATAGGAATCAACTAATTTTGTTGTTTGGTAAGATTACAGATCCAGAGGAAAAATGGGATCATACCCGTGGATTTGAGGTATCGATGCATGATTTCGATTTTAATTTTCTACTAAATAAATCTGCTGTATTATTTTCCTTCTTACTGATAGATTATTTGATATATTGCAAGATAAAATTAATTAAATCTGTTATTGCACAAAGTAAATTAATTTTAAGATCAATTGAAAAACAAGCGCAAAGAATTTGAGAGAATCTGAACAAAAACTAACGAAGAGTTGGACGTGAATGAGCCTGAAAAAATATATTACAAACGCCTGTACTGTGCGATTTTGAACACAGTTATAATACAGCTAAGTGATAGGTTCAAGAACTTTGAGTCATTATGTTTTTTAGAACTTTTACATATAGATAATTTTGAACAATACAAATGCAGTTTCCCCGAAATTGCTTTCCAAATCTTAAAAGACAGCTATGGTAGTATGTTTAATTTCCCTTATTTAAGCTCACAGCTTGTAGTCACCTACATTTCAAAGGATTTACCTCACAAAAATGTCAGTTATTTGCTTATTTTTTATTAAATCAAATGATCTACAAAGAGCATATTGTCAAGTGGTAAAACTGTGTGAACTTATTGTAATCATACCGGCAACAAATGCTTCTGTTGAGAAAAGTTTATCAGCATTAAAAATAATTTAAAAAATATGCATGCAATTCACAAGGCCTAAAGAGGTTCAAAGACTTGTCGCTGATATCAATTGAAAAAGGTCTTCTACAACAATTAAGGCAAAATCCACAGTTTTGCGATCTCGTGATTGAGGAATTTTCTAAGGCGAATAGAAGGATCCAGCTCAATTACAAATAAGGAACACACCTTAATATATTTAACATAGAATTTAAGTTTTACATTTAAAAACTCTTGATAGCTTACCCTAGAAAAATATTCACCACACGCCACTGCTTTGTATACATCTAGCTGGAAAATGGCATATCACTTTTACGAGTGATGTGAACCAACTTGACTTGTTTGATTGACTAAACAAATTTGCTAGGCAGACGAGTAAGGAACAATTGTTTAGAAGCTTTTTGAACTGTCAGAAAATATTCAAATTTAAGGGAATACTCCATTCCAATTAGTTAAAGAAACAACCCACCTCGGTTATTTCCAAGTAGTATATTTTTTAAATTAATTACGGAATAAAAAAAACTGTGTGCACTTTTGATTTTGCCAAATATTTTTGGCCTATCGAGCAAAGGTATTGCCATTGATCTAAAAGGATTTTAAATTTCTTCTAGACAAGATGTTTCAATAACACAAATATATTTAGTTTTGTTGTTATTTATTTGTTCCCGCGTCTCACTCAATACCCGTTCTGATTATACGCATAAGAAATAATCCCACCAATGTGTAAGGTTGAATTTAGAGGAAGTGTATCCGTAATTGGCTAAAGAGAGAGAGTAAGAAACCATGTAAGGGGGAAAAAAAATCAGTACCCCAGACAGGGATTCGAAACCCGACTTCCCGCCAACTGAAGTCCAGTCTATTGTGAAAGTGACGCCTTCAAATCATTCGACCACTACCGACGTGGGTATGTGTTTAGTTGATTGCAAAATGAGTCTGCAGAGGCCATGGAATTGAGCGATTGTTGATTTTTGCGCTAATTCGGAGTGAGCGTGTTGTTGAGGGTTGAAGGGCAAGGTAACTAGGGCAGGGCAAGTAACTCGACCTCTAGCCAATAGCAAAGGTGAGGCCAGGAGAACAAGACTTCTAAGGCCGCTACCATCGCATTATGCAAGAGATAGCGAGCAATGAATACTGCACTGTCAAATTGAAATTTTTGTCTGTAAATCGTTACGGTGTATTAGTAGTTATGAGGTCTGAGGTGCTGTAAGCTACGAGTCTATAGCCGGTCAATAGAAGGATGTGTTTCTCACATCCACTCGACGCTAATACACGTGTCTCTCTTACAGTCAATTTTCATAAGAAAGGTCTTTAAGAAATGCTTTTTATCTTCAGCACAAATATATATATATAAAATTTTACTATATTATTAGTAATCAATCATATAGATGTCAATATTGATCATATCTATAAAAATTAAAAATAAAGTGTTAGCTAAAAATGACAACATGAATACGTGAAAGAAGATTTAATAACTTTTATGGTTGTCAGATAAGATCCTTATTATGAAAATTGAACTGTAACTACACTCCTAGTTCGTACCCTACAGTTTAAGACGCATCGGTGTGGGGTACTTACCTGGAAAGAGAGAGGGAATCATTTAAGAAATAAAAAAAATAAACTACACCCAGTCGAGATTCAAACCTCAACCTCCCATCTTCAGCAAGCTATAAAAAACTGTACTTACGTCTCTCTACCCGTTTCATTTGCTGAATTGTCTAAGTCATCAGTATCGTTTTAGACTGACCTGCTAAAGACGGTGAGATCGGGGTTTGAATCCCGGGCGGGTCTACTGAAGGCAGATTTTCCAAATGGCTTCTCACGCTCACATAATTAATTATTATATCTGCTTACAACCTGGACAGGTAGTAAGACACTGCGATAAAATAATAATAATAATCCACTTCAGTGGCCCCGTGGTCTAACGCGCTACTTTCGCAGTAGACTAGACTGCCGATGACGGGGAGATCGAGATTCAAATCTCGGTCGGGTGAACTGAAGGTGGATTTTTCAAAAACGTTTTTCACTCTCCCTCCACGCAAATGCAGGTATACTCCCTCCCATTTAAACCTTCCTAATCCCTAAAATATTTAGCGTAATTAGTACATAAGCGTATAACCCGAACGGGAAGTAAGATTCATGTTAATAATAATAATAATAATAAATAACTCACTTATTTGGGCAACGTCGTCATTTCGCGGTCACAGAATAGCCATTCGAAATATCAGATGGGCTTCGCCTATTTCCAAATGTTTCGTGAGCTGCTGAGCCGTGTGTAAATAATATATCCTCTGGAACTTCTTCTCTTTCAAGTTGTATATTTTCAGTTTTCCATCACCCGATTAACCAATTAACCAATTAACCAATAACAGAAGTCAATGACGATTTCCTGTACATATTGAAAAACTTGTTTTAAACTCTTTCCACAACCGAGTGTGTTGAATATTTGTCAGGACGATTGCTGTTTTATGAACATGCGAAAGAATGGGTAAACATTACCTGAAGTCATCCCCCAAAAGTAAAACTTTTCTCCAAAAAGGAAAAGTATTATTCATTATAGCTTATTCTGCAACAAATGATTGACTGCATCTATTTCATGACTAGGAGCCCATATTAGCAGTTAGGCCTCCGATGACGATTGACTCATTCAAGTTTTTCCACCGCGTTCAATGATTCTGCAAACATTTTCTTCCTTGTTTATATCAAAACATATTTTGAATGATTTCCGGAAGGTTATGTGGAGGTTTCCTTAAGGTTAAAGTTTGTCAACTTTCTGCCATGCAGGATTAGTATGTTTTGTACATCTTGTAGAGCCCAATTATCACAATCAAAACATCAGGGTGTATGATTAAAACTGAAGTTTTCATTGAAAGTTTCTAACAGCTTCCTAGGCTCGGTCGATGAAACAAATACACAAATGACAGCAAATAACTGCCTGAGAGGATATGGCACGTTCGCTAAGACAGCTTTTTTTTCTGTCAATGTATCCTCCCACAATTTTTCATTTTAAAGATGCCTTTTAATTAAAATAATAATTTATTTGTCTGAATACATTATGTATAAAATGTAAGCTCAAGTTAAATAATTATGATTGATTAAATAGCGATGCTATTATATTTATTAGTTACATTTATAGCTGCATCTAAATATAATATCATTTAGTTTAGATATTTATTCCATCAAAACTATAAAAACAAATCATCAGCTACCTTTATTTAAAATTATGATGTCACAAATTTATAATCACCGACCCGCCTCGGTGGCGTAGTTGGCAAACGTGCTAGTCGTGTTGAGCTCGACTGCTGAGGACGGGGAGATCGAGGTTCGAATCTCGGTCTGGTGAACTGGGGTGGTTTTTCCTAAATGACTTACAACTCTCCCTCCACGCAAATGCGGGTTTACTTCCTCTAATTCAACCTTCCCAATTCCTAATCCATTAGAGTAATTAGTACTTAAAGCGTATAACCCGAACGAGTAGTAAGACGCGGTGCTAAATATAATAATCACCGAATTCTACTACTTGTTTATGTTATACGCGTATATCATAATTACTCTACTGGGATAGGGATGGACGCAATATAGAGGTATTTTACGCACCTTTGCGTGGACAATCCTTTAGAAAACCATTCTAATTAGAACCAACAGGGATTCAAACACCGATCTCCCCGTCTTAAGCAGGCCAGTCTAACTCAAAAGTGACGCTTTACTAAATCGGTTAGTAGTAAAGTTAAAATTAAAATGATTAGTATTTTTAAATATATTAATTACATTTGAAATAAATTTATATTTTTGTTTAAATTGAAAATGTTTACGTAATTATTGCCAGCATAGTAACATATTATGCCGCAATTAGAACGGGCGTGTCCTCCGTCTCCAGTTACAGTATTGCGACGAGTCCCCCTCCCCACCTTTTTAGTAACTGAGTCTACCGCACTAACCCAGACCTTGCCCGAATACAAGATGACAGAGAGCGAAAGTTACGTGTCCTCCTTTACTGGACCAGCAAGTACGTCAGAAATGTGGCCTACGCATATTTGATCGTCACGCAACTAACTATAAAAGGTACAAACGAAGTGTGTTCAGTACATCACTCTTCAACAGCTTCAGTTTGCAGAAACACAACTCAACAATGGCTTACAAGGTAAGTCCTGCGGTTGCTGTCCTCTGGTAGCTGCAGAGAGGTTTGCTAGTAATAATAATAATAATAATAATAATAATAATAATAATAATAATAATAATAATGTTTCTAAATGTTTCAGTGCATCGTTCTCGCCGCCGTGCTGGCTGTGGCTAACGCCGGATACCTGGGTGGTCCCGCCATCTCTTACGGTGCTCCCGCTCTGTCTTACGCCGCACCCGCCTTGTCTTACGCCGCCCCCGTCGCTGTGCACGCTCCTTCCGTAGGCTCCTCCCACGAGAGCACCGTTCGATCTCTGGACGGAAACTCCGCCGTCACCCACTACTCCAAGGCCGTCGACTCCGCTTTCTCCAGCGTCCGTAAGGTCGACACCCGCGTCAGCAACGACGCCCAGGCCTTGGCCTACGCTCCCGTCGCCACCGCCTACCACGGTGTGGCCGCTCCCGCCATCGCTTCCTACGCCGCCCCCACTTACGCCACCGCCTACCACGGTCTGGCTGCTCCCGCCGTTGCCTCTTACGCCGCCCCCGCTTACGCCACCGCCTACCACGGTCTGGCTGCTCCCGCCGTTGCCTCTTACGCCACCGCCTACCATGGTCTGGCTGCTCCCGCTGTTGCCTCTTACGCCGCCCCCGCTTACGCCGCCGCCTACCACGGTGTGTCCACCCCCGTGATCGCCAAGTCCGCTGTCGTCGCTCCCTTGGGAGTCGCCTACTCCGCCGCTCCCGTCGCCTCCCACCTGTCTTTCGACGGGTATGGCGTTCACTACGGTTACTAAGTTAAAAAAATATTTATTTGTGTATAATGTAAATAAAATATTTATAGAATAATATTTTAAAATATAATTATTCATACAGGTGAACTTAATATATTCCTGATTCCTATCCATTATGAATGAAGTCTTTAAAGTGATCCGTAGATATTTATTATTATTATTATTATTATTGGTGTTTAGAGGCCCATCGACACACTGCGGTCATTAGGGCCTTAACATAATAAACATGCATATCAAAATCTCCATAGGAAAGAGTCAAAATAATCACCTGTTTCTATAGAAAGGTGAAGACACAATGTAAATATACAGAATAAAAAGAATAGATCTCAATATGAGAAAGATACCCATTTGGGACACTTTATAGGGGTACTCAAATGAGCTCATAGTAAAAATTGAGTGAAACACCTGTTAAAAGAACCACAGGTGTATCACGCAAATAAAAAGACAAAACAAACATATTAAAACAACATATTAGTTAAAAGGACACTAAAATGGTTAAAAAGACAAAGCACATTAAAGTATACTAAAATGTTATAAAAGGTCTCAATATGAGATAAATACAGATGACTCACTTTATAAATGGCACTAAAAAGATTCGCCTAGCGTATATTATTATTAAGGTTTTAAGGCCCTACGACACAATGAGGTCATTAGGGCCTTGAAATATATTAAAACCTAGTATAATCCCAATAGGGGAGACACATAATAATTTACCTGCAGAATATACAGGCAAATACACAACATTAAAAATGGTATAAATATAAATAATAGATAAAAAAGAGATAAAATACCCATCTGAAATACTCCATAGCAGTACTCAAATGGGCTCTTAGTACAAATGAGTGATACACTTATAAATAATAGATAAAGAGATAAAATACCCATCTGAGACACTCCATAGGAGTACTCAAATGGGCTCTTAGTACAAATGAGTGATACACTTGCTTAAAAAAACCACAGGTGTATCACTCCGATAAGCAGACAAAAAAAGCATATTAAAACAATATTTCAAGTTAAAAACACAAAACAAACATTTTAAAATATACTAAAATGTTAAAAATTTCTCAATGAGATATATCTAGATGAGCCAATTTATAAAAGTGACTCAAATGGCATTAAAAAGATCCGCTTGGCGTATAAAGCGGAGTAAACAAATAACTCCATCCGCACTATCGCGTAATAAAAAACGTAGGTCTCCTTTAAAATCAAGAGCCAGGCGGATAGGGGCTAGTTTGCGACTCTCCACCAAAATGTGGTTCACACTAAGGGGAGCATCACAAAACTCACAAACTGGAGGTGGATCCCCTCTCAATAAAAAAATCCATGGGTCAATGAAGTATGCCAGACGCGGAGCCTCGTCAGGATGACCTCCTCTCTTCTAGACTTTCGTATAGAAGAGGGCCACCGCGACACACCATCCCTGATGGACCGTAGCTTGTTCTGAGCAGGGGTCGAGACCCACTGCTCATGCCAGGTGCGTAAGACCCCACGCCGAACATAACCCTTTAGATATAAAAACATTACACCAAAATTCGCCTCCTTGGCCACCTGGTCCACCAATTCATTTCCTGGAAGACCAGCGTGACCAGGAATCCATCAAAAGGCGAGCCGGATGCTTAATGAATCGATTTTTAAAATTTGTCCGTGAATCTTCTGTACGAGGGGATTCCACGAGTAGAGAGTGGACAATGCCAACAGAGTACTCATGGAATCCGTGCAGATAAAAACAGAACGGTGACACTTACGATAAACAAAACATAACGATTCAAAAAAGGCATAGAGTTAAGCCGTAAAAATCTTGGTTTCTTGAGGTAAACCAAATTTAAAATTGGATCCTACCACAACAAAAGCACATCCCACGGAGGCTCCGCGTTTTGAGCCATCCGTGTAAATGCGTTTAAAACCCAGAAAGCGGGTTGCGAGGAGCTCATTAAAGGTCCTATCGTATAAAAATGTGGGGTGGTCGCTTTAGAGAACTTGTCAAGGTCGAAATGGCATTGAGGTAGGCGTATCTTCCAAGGAGAAACTCGATGTGGGGATAGCCTTTGGCAAGACTATTCCACACGTGTCGAGAACCGATAGCATCCTGATCCCAACCGGTCTAGCACTACGCCATTTGGTTTCATACAAGGCACGGTTCGGGGGATGGAACACAGGACGGTAGGCAACATGCCCCGGCATGCAATGCAGTTTCAACACATAAGATGCAAGGATATAGGACCTCCGGTAGGAAAGAGGTGGCTCACCGGCGTCGACACAGAGGCTGACTGGACTGGTAAGATAAGCACCAGTAGCCAGTCAAATGCCAGCATGATGGACACTATCTAGCATCTTTAACGCCGAGGGTCTAGCTGAGCCATAAACAAAACTGCCGTAATCAAGTTTTGATCTCACCAAGGCTCTATAGAGGCGCATCAAGGTTTACCTATCAGCACCCCAGGACCGACCGCTAAACACTTTGAGCAAATTCAATGCTTTGATACACCTCGCTTTCAGGTCTTTGATGTGGGGGATCCAAGTTAGTTTAAAATCAAATAAAAGTCCCAGGGACCTTACGCTCTCCGAGACTGGTAAAACAACGTGGTTCATTAAAATATTGGGGGATGGCTGTATTTCGCGTAATCTATGGAAGTGGACGACCGTCGTCTTGGCCACTGAGAAGGTAAAGCCACTACGCGATGCCCACATCCATAGATTGTTGACAGCTAATTGTATCTGCAATCAGCCCTGTGGAGACTCGATGAACTGCAATAAATTGCGTAGTCGTCCACGAAAAGGCATGAACGAACAGGTAAGCGCACGTTGTCTACTATGCTATTTATCGCAATAGCGAACAACGTACAGCTTAAAATACTACCCTGAGGAACCACCATTTTCTTGAATAAAATCATCGGATAAGGTGTTGTTTAACCTTACCCGGAAGTGTCTATCGGACAAGAAATTAGCTATAAAAATAGGGAGGTTCCTTCGGAATCTCCGATTAAAAAGGTTTTTTAAGATGCCGTAACGCCATGTGGTATCGTACGCTTGCTCCAAATCAAAGAAAACAGCCAAAGGATGCTGTTTATGGAGAAAGGCGTCACGAACAGAAGTCTCAAGACGGACGAGATGATCCACCGTGGATCGGCTACGGCGAAAACCACATTGAATATTAGATAGCAGATTGCGGGATTCTAAATTCCATATAAGTGGCTTATTAATAATTTTTTTCAATATTTTACATACACAACTAGTTAAAGCTATAGGTCTATAGCTAGTTGGCTCTAATTTATCCTTGCCACTATTATATATACATGGAAAACGGTTGCTTGCCTCCACAGAGTTGGTAACTGACGAGATTCCCAAACACAGTTGTAGAGGTCTAAGAGGAACGCCCGTCCAGCAGGGGGCAATTGGCGCAACATTTCATAATGGATATCGTCAGGGCCAGAAGCTGTGTTGCCCGCCTGGGACAAGGCATAGATATGTTCCTCTTTAGCAAAGGGGGAGTTATAATCTTCCCCCCGACTTTATTCATAATTAATAGTAAGGCGCTCAATGCTCCGCTTATACACCGCGAACTCGTTAGAGTAGCTCGCATTGCTAGAAACAAAGACGAACATCGAGCCCAGTACATTAAAAACCACCACAGTGGAGGAGACAAGCGAACCGTTAGATAAAAGAGCAGGTATACTATTAATGGATTCTTTGCTACTACTTAATTTACGAATATTGTCCCAAACCTTAGTTGTGGCAGTGGTAATTGTAAGGGTAGAAATAAACTTTCTCCAAGACTCTCTTCTGCTTTCTCGAATAACACGGCGAGCTCGAGCGCGTATAATCCGGAATGACTCCAGATTCTCCGAAGTGTACGTCGATGAAAGAGGCGTAGGGCCCTTCGACGGTCAAAGATAGCCAACCGACACTTCTCGTTCCACCAGGGAACAGGTCGGTGGCGCGGATTTGGCAAAGATTTAGGGATGGAAGCCCTCGCCGCCGCGATGACCGTCGAAGTAAATTGCCCAACCTTAACATCGACGTCAGGAGAATGGGGTTCGTCGAATACGGCGAGCTCGCGGAATTGATCCCAGTTAGCACGTTTAAGAACCCATTGGGGTAACCGTGCTGTACTGGGAGGATCTTCAATTTGTAAAAGCAGAATGGGAAAGTGATCGCTACCACATAGGTCGAGTGGACCTCCCAAAGGAAGTGAGCAGCGATCCCTGGGCTACATAAAGTTAGGTCGATGGCAGAGGATACACCATTAAAGGTGTAAAAGTGTGTCTGGGTCCCGGTGTTCATTAACACCAGGTTTCCCGAGACAAGATATACATCGTACCCACGAATCATCGGGTTGTCATTTGGGCGGAAGTGGGTCTCCTGCAAACACAAGATGGAAGTATGCAGGGAAGAAATTTGTTGTTTAATTTCCTCTACACGAGCATAGAAACCCCATCATTTCCATTGTAGTAGCGACATACTTTATTAATGTAAAATTTAATTATCCTCGCAATCCATAACACTATCTCTTAAAATTAAAAATTGGTTGAGGGCCTTTTTAGGTCCTCTTGCCTTTCCCAGTCT
>CABFVX010008305.1:0-10234 GCA_902151425.1 Timema shepardi | reverse complement strand
TCCGAAATCTATGCGTCAGATGGGTAAAATTTACCCACTGGAAACACTTGCAATTTCATTTTCCACCAGGGTTACGTATGTAAAAGCATACGTAATCTTGGCGGAGTACTATTCCTCAGCCCAACCGATCCCGAAGTCCCGGTCGATCGGACAGCCACCATAATTTTAACCTAACCGGTCCTCGAACCGGTGTATGGTGGATCCGAGTCTCTTACCTTTCCTTCGATCCCCGACCCCCCTGATGCTATCCTTTATGTTTCATGTTTTTTAGCTGACCAATACTAGGCCATCTGTGCACCTTGCTGTTATTAGGTGGGGCAGAAATTGCCCACTGGGAGAAGTTTATTTATTTTTCACGCCAGGGTTACGTATGGAATTGTCATCGTAGCCCTGGTGGTGAACTGCTAGTTATCCCGACCGACCGTTGTGTTTTTCACCTATTTACTTTATTTATTTTGTTTTACCCTTTTCAGGATTATCACCCTTACTACCCCCCCTTCCCTTATATGTACCATCGGTATTTCTTATGGTCCCCGACGACCCTGTAAGTGCGTAGGGGCGGGTTTTTATATATTTTCCCGCCTCCCACCCAACAATAGCAAAATCAGCCAGTAAGGGAGGTACAGTAGCCCCATGGCTTCCTTGGTGCTGGCTGACGGCTTTGAAAAGTTACCAGACCAAATAATGTATCCCTACGGCGAACAATATGATCTGCAAAAACCTGTGTTTAGCAGATGTCACTTCTGACGGTCAAAATTTAGGTATATACCTAAATGTTGACTGTCAGAGGTCAGCTGTGAGCTGTCAGTCCGCACCAAAGAAGCCATGGGGTTACTGTAAATATTTCTGTTAAGCATTAAGTAAATGTTCTATGTTGTTTTAGTGCTCGATAGCCCTTCGGGGCTGGTGTCCACATATAATACTAAATGCCTGTTTACGCATGTTCTCATATATTGATGTTATAAAAGAATTAAAAAAACCTTACAAACAAACAAGATTCACGGCTTAACTTATCTGAGAAATCTCTGAATATAGCATTTGTGTAGCCAGCTGTAGCAGCAGCATTTCACTCTACCATCTGGCTATGTGTTGTGACATTTGAAGTTAGCGTTATTTTTAGTTCAAATTCGAGCAACACTTGCTGTTCGTCTGGTCGTAGCCTATAACGAACGGGTAAAATAAAATATATACTTTTTAGCTCACTGTGTCGAAAGATTTATTTTTGCAAACATAAATAAAACATAAATATGTACAGAGTAGTGGATGCACACGTTGATCCAGAGAAGAATGGGAAATATGACGTCAGCTGTTGTAATTACCAGCCGTAGGTGGCGCCCAGACCGGCGAAGGACACGTGGGACACGACGGCGGCAGGGGAGTAAGAGAGGGCGGGGGCGGCGTAGGCACGGGCGGCTAGGGCAGGGGCGGCGTAAGCATGACCGGCTAGGGCGGGGGCAGCGTACGAAGCGTAAGCGGGAGCAGCTGCGTATGAAGCGTAGGCGGGGACGGCGCCGTAGGCGAGAGCGTCGTTGCTCACTCGCACGTCAGACTTGGAGACGCTGGAGTAAGGAGTGTCGATGGTCTTGGAGTAGGTGGACACCTGTCCCAAGTTACCGGGAGTCCTCAGGATGTTGGAGTGCTGGGAGGTGATGGCGGCGGGTGCGTACGCGGCAGATGCGTAGGCGGGGGCGGCGTAAGAAAGAGCAGGGGCGCCATAAGCGACGGCGGCACCACCCAAGTAGCCGGCGTTAGCCACGGCCAGCACGGCGGCGAGGATCAGGCACTGTAAAATTTCACATTAACTTTTAATGTTTTCGACCAACTTCAAGCCATTAATATTTTAACATGTACACTTCATTTAACCACATAGGTAGCATTCTTACTTTCATCGATAATAGATAAGCCCCCGATTGATAAGTAGCATCATGGAGTAACCTATCAAGGTAAGTTCGATACCTTTTTAGGTAAACAGAGTGTGTATTTCTTACAAATAGTCCTCTTTCATTTAATAGATGTGTTTTATCATTAAAATAATATGACTTCAAGAAACATGTGTAATCAGCACTCAACTTTATATGTGATAATTGGTACAATATATTAATTATTACATGTTTATTATATATTATCTTATTTAGTTTAAATTGTATCAGGGTTACAATCAAACTTTGTAATTAAGTTCAAGCATAAAATTCGATTGTCAGAGTTTGAACAAATGATTACAAATCAATATGTTTAGTAAAAGTTGTTAATTTAACCTACCACTAAACTTAGTTCATACCCAAGGATGATTAACATTAACTATTTCTACCATTATTTTAAGGCGTAGCATAAAATATCAATATTTCCCTTGTGATGTGTTCTCAGCCACGAGTAGAGAGTAGACAGTAGGTCTAAAAAATTGGTACACCCAGTAGCAGCAGAGCATTGTTTGTGTAAGGGGGAAAACGGGTTTATAATAAAGTTTTGTTTTCTTAAGGTTGTCTTCTAGCCGAAGGAAAGGTCTGGGGACCCCACTCTAGCAAAGGTTTGAAAATTAGACTCTTATGCAGTCAAATACAATGGTATTCCATATAAAACATTTATAATTTTAATACGCAGATAATTAATGGTCCTCGCCCCAAAATTTTCTGAGATTAGGATTCCTCAAAAATATAATATCTTACACCAGCAATTTAAAAAAAATTTTACTGCCCTTTAAATCTATTTAGTGTATGCTTTACCTATGTTTAAAAAAATTAATTAAATTGTATATTTTTATTTGAAATTGTACTCGTCTTAATTATTTTGAAAATTAGATGCCCCTTTAAGTTATTTAAAATGATCCCCAGAATTTTTTTGCAAATAATATAAAATTTAAGAGCGGGAGTGTAGTAAATAATTACATAGTAAAATATAATCCATATAAAGGGACAAAATTAGTAGAATGACTTTTTCATTTTAAATTATTTCAAAATTGTCCTGTCAATAAGTGAAGATAAATTGATAATGGTGCTATTTTAGTATTAAGGTGTATTTAGCACTAATTTAATTGTCTCAATATAAAAGCGACTTAGAACTTTCAATTAACGATGAAAAACTATGTAATTAATTAAAATGAAAAAATATAACGGATATCTTAGAAATTGTTTAAAAAATGTGTTGTTCTTACCTTGTACATTTTGTTTTTAAGATTGTTTTTCACAATTCTTCTGTAGACGGTGAGTTGGTTGTTTGAAATGACGCCCGTCTCTGTTATATATACCAGTCTGGCCGGCAATCCAGCCAATCACAGACGTCCTAAACAAGTGACCAGCGTTGGCACTGAGGGAGTGTTGCAAAATACATGCCGGGTCGACAGGTTATTGTTGACTCGGTGGGGGTTAATGTTGCGTGTTGCCTACACTACGATCTTGAGGAACATTTAAAGAGGTATGAGAGAAGGAATGTGCAGCATTTTTTGAAACATTCTCTATCGTTCAAGGTTATGCTCTCAATAAAAATAAAGGATTAATTTGAATTTGAAAGTAAAAATCTTATGACTGTATAAGCATGTTCATAAAAATAAATCACATTTTTGTTTTAACACTTTCATGATTTTTGCTAACACGCCATACGTTTATTTTGTTAGTAACTTGTTTTTTCTAATATATAATTTTCTGAGGGGTGCTGAACATTTGTACTCCTTAACCTCATAAATATAAATACATTTTTCAGTTATATTAAAAAATACTTAGTTTAGATTGTGTTAAACTAAGACTACCACGTTGATATAGTTAATGATTATATCGATGGTGTTCGGATAAAAAGTTTAAAATTTTTTACAAAATACTTCTCTACAAATGGATAAAAGGGTTGAAACAGAAAGTCGCAATACTGGTTTGGGTACAGGGATTTAAGTCACTTATCTCCTTTTATATATTGCATTTAAACTGACTTGAACCTTATTGCACATAGTATCATCATAACAAAAAAAATGTTTTTACAATTTCCAGTTTTTAAATTGAAATTCTTACACTCCAAAGAAATGTCCTCTACATTTAAACTGTTTGAATATATATATATTTTTAGATTTCTTGTAACAATTTAAAGGTAATAATAATATTTAGCACCGCGTCTTACTACCCGTTCGTATTATACGCTTTAAGTACTAATTACGCTAAATGATTAGGAATTGGGATGGGTGAGTTAGAGGAAGTGAACCTGCATTTGAGTGGAGAGTGGAAAAGCATTTATGAATAACCACCCACAGTTCACTCGACCGAGATTCGAACCTCGATCTCCCCATCCTCAGCAGTCGAGCTCAACACGACTAGCGCGTTAGCTAACTACGCCACCGAGGCGGGTAATTTAAATGTAGAGGAAATGCATTTGAAATGTGAGAATATCAATATAAAAACGGGAAACTTCAAGATTTGTCGTGGGAATGTTAACGATATCAAATTGGAAACAGACTGTGAGTTATAAACAGTGACGATTGGCAATATCACTATTAATACAATAATGTTGGGGTAGTGTTATCAGATATATGAAGTGTTAAGTTAGTGTTTCTTCTCTGAAAAGACATAACGTATCAAAAAATATAATCTAGACAAGGCCAAGGTCATAATCGATCATTACCCCCTCAGTCTTACAATAGATCAGTTATTTTCTTGCCCGACCTATTTGACAAACTTTATCAGGGACTTCCAACAAACGTAGCTCCGAACCTTCCTCCATTGAAGATGTGGATGAGGAAGACAGTGGAGAGCAAAATCAAAAATAAAAAGACGCTGCAATTTGTTCGCAAGACTCAGAAAACACATTTAAAAAACAACTTTTTTTATGTCATTTTAAAAAAAAGTTTGTTTATCTATTTTCCTGACTAAAGTATGAAAAAGTGTTAGACAAAAACTAAATATTAGCAGTCACTTATTAAGACTGCTTTGTCTAATGAGCAGTCCATTTTCCTTTTACGCTATTTAAAAAAAAATACATTGATGATTATTTCATTTCCCTACACCTTTTTGTTTTAATACTCTATAACAGCTGCTCTTACATTTTCACTAGCAATATTTAAGGGTGCAAACAGATATCTCATAAGTTTTATTAAGGAAACTTTGATTCATTTAAGTATTACAATTAAAATGCACTGTCTATTTTGAAATTTACTAAACAATACATACGAACAACGGACTAAAATATTTAAAACAAACTTTTAGTAAAATGTTGAGAAAGATTTAATCAAAGGAAAATCCAAAAATAATTCACTCATAGAATGTGTGAATATATTTCGTCCCCAATTTTATCGTTCTTGAATATACAAAGTATAGGAAAAGGATTGTAATTTTGATTATTTTATGTGCACCGCACGTTAATTATTAGAATAACGGGGTACGAGCGATTAAGGTAAAATTTAAGGGAAATGTATAAAGATTTGCGTGGAAAACTACTGAGAAAAAACTCGAGCTCCTACTTCCCCGTCACTTTAGTCTTTTGATAGAATGACGCCTTTGACCGTCAAACCACCGAAGCAGGCGCTTTTAAAATAAATTGTGCAAAATGAAAATAATAACAAACTCATAATATTTCTTTCAATTTTGTATGTTTCTCGTCCATCCGAAGTATATATATACTTTTTCATCTAAAGAGAAAGCATTGTAATCGGGAAAATTTTCGTCCTCGAGATTATTATTTATTAATCTAAACGCTTTATGTACTCCCAAACCCCAAAAAGTGGATTTTAACTTTTGTTAATCCGTGTCCACAGATCTGAAACGGTTTTTGTTCAAACCTGATGTTTTGGATTTTATTTGGCTACTCGTAACGAAATTTTCATTTTAAACCTTTAACATCCCCGTCGAGTTAGGGGAGTTACAACACACTCACTAAATACATATATAAAGACTTTGGTTGAACAAAATATAGATACAAACAAGTTCGGGGAAATTTCTTCTGGGTAGTAATGTGGAGGGATGTTTGGATACAACATATTTGGCCGGTACTAAACATCAACAAACTTACCTGTGAAAAAACAACTGTTCCAATTCACAGACATGTACATATCTCAGATCAGGCTGAGCGGTAGAGCACGAGAAAAAAAATAAAGGAAAAAAAGTTATTTATTTACTGTGTTCACTTCTTCAGTGTTTAGGACAAACAAATAAAAAAAAGTTCCTTGCCTATCGGGTCGACCAGTATCAAACACAATTGGGACATACAGTATTATTCACACTCGTAAATATTAATAAAGCACCCAGTGGTAGGGTTATGGTACAATTTAAGTGACTTACAAAAAAATGTTTATACATAAAATAAAGATATAATATTTAAAAAAAATTACAACACAAATGCTCCTCCCGATGATCCGATATGGGAAACTGGGAGAATAAAGGTCCCGAGTCTTGGGCACTCTTATAGGGCCGTAAACAGTTTAAAAAAACACTTTAGTATTTTTATATCTAGGTGGGGTTCCCGAAATTCACCCACAATATATGACTGGACTGGTCTGAGTTGAATTGAGTCTTGGAGAAAAAGATATATATATATATCGCCTTTTTCTATCCCAAGGGAAAGGAATGGGCTCACCGTACAAAATGTAGCTGAGGCTGTTCACGTTGCAAAGAACGGCCTAGCCCCACCGGACTATGCCGGATGGAATTTCTCCTTCTCGTAGAGCTTAGGCACACGCATACGGTGTCTGCTTCCTATTTTTATGGGTAAATTCCCTGCTAGAAAGTTATCTCCCAAAAAATTACTCGAACCTCCGCTCACCGCCGTCACTTTTTTCCTCTGTCCTCCTTGCAGAAATCTTCCCGCCTAGGCCGCTTTTTGCGCGCATCTCCCCAGAATTACCACAACATTTCCCGAAGTAGGCGGCAATATTCCCGCAAAATATCCAATTTCCAGTATAGCCTTCCTATAAAACGAATACACACTTCGGAAAACCTCTAAAAATCAATAATAACAAAACATTTATGGCCTTCCTCCTGATAAAAAAAACTGCCCACCAACAAAAAAAATAATAATATATATATATATATATACATATATATATATATATTCATTCTAGAGTAACCTCGATGCGTTTCTGCGTTTCTGCGTTCCTACTAGAAGAGTGCTCGCTAGCCGTTCCGTCTTATGGCGGTGGTAATATCCAAACAAGCAAGAAAAAAAAAGTTTGACCGCCATTTTGAAGGTGTACTGGCTTTTGTTTTGTTTACTTCATAGCTTAATATTATGATAATATTGGTCTGCAAGTTAATTTTATTTATTTATTCATGTGTTTTTTTATATTTACCTTTTAATTTTTTATGAGCTATTTTTCTTTGATGCTTCATCAAATTCTAACTGGTTATCAAAATATTTCGCAACAAAATAAGCTACTGTGTGAATAACGAGTAGACCAAAATAATATAATAAATCTTTAGAATTAATTAAAAAGCAAAAATACCACAAATATGTAGTGCTGTAAAATGTAATCATACCACCGTAACTTGTAAATTAAAAAGATTTCCTGCTGACCCTAAAAGAAGTAGTATTTGGGAATCCAATCTGAAGCGGGCGCATTGGCAAAGAAAAGGACACGACAGGATATGTGAGGTTAGTCTGATATATTTAATATTGTAATTAATAAGCATGAACAAGTGAGCTATTATGACCATTAATAGGTTGGCTCTGAATTACTATAATATCGGGTTAATGATAGTGCAATCCATCAGAAAAAATTGAGCCTAGGCCTATCTGAATTAGGTACCTCAGTTCATAAACCATTGATTTTGTCTACCTTAATTTCAAAACTAATTAGGACAATAATATTTATAAAAAACCTGCATTGTTCATTGGAATTACACACACCCCACAATGAATTTACAGTTTTTAAAATACAAAACCTAATGAAAGTTTCAACATTTTGGAAATAGCATAGCTATAAAATTATTATAGCCTAGCTTTTTAAGAAAAAGTTTTTTCACACATTAAAACACTACCAACCAGCATTATTAATCATAATAAACATATTAAAGACACTTGACATATTAAATGTAAAGATTAACGTATTTGTTTCTTGTAACTTATATACATTAATTATCTCTCGCATATGGCTAAAATAATGTTTAACACAACCCAATACAATTATAGCTAGGAGTTACAACAGTTATAGCTTACAGCACACACATTTTATTTTATAAAGTTCTTTGATAGCTATACTGCGTATCTATTGCAGAATTCTTAATTTTTGCTATGTCAAATTAAGTGAAATTTAATTAATTATACAACTTACACATACTTTATATTGCCTAAACGTTAGTTTTTAAGGTCTCTTAAATTTGAATTCCCGACAAAGCTTACGATTTTTTTAATTAGAAATTACTAAGAGTTGTACAATTTTACAAAACTTTCCTCTTAATTTTTATGATGTTAAAGCTATTCTCATTTCATCAATGGTTGATTTATAATTTATTTAATAGTACAAATGGACTTGATTAATTTTTAAAATTCCACTTTCTTCATAAGATTACATTGTAGACTCTGACGTCATACCCCCACAATGGCATACCGCGAGTACTCATTATATCTAGGTTATTCTAATTCATTCTTTCTCCCTCTGTCATCTCGCGGCAGAAATGCTCCCCTAGAAACACGCTCGTTTGGCGGGTTCCTGAACTACTCAAATAATCAAGATGGATTCCATAAATAAATTTATAATTAATGAAAATGAGCCGAAAAAGAAACCACGATAGAAAATGATTGCAAAAAGGTAAGTAATAAAAGAATGCAAAGATTAATATAATATTAAATTTCAGAAATGTTTGTGTGTTCTTCCAAAGATGTAAGCTACCAGGGAACCACCTCGAGAGCTGCTGTGCGGAGAGGAAGTTGCAGTGAAATTGAAGGTAGGTTCGATAAGCTCTTGTTCAATTGTAGAAATTGGTTTTTGTTTGTTACATGCTATTAGCTATTGTGTGTTATATTAGTAATTTATACATGCAATAATTATTATATATATATATATACACATTTTGGTTTAAGCTTTTTATGAAAATTATTGAAATAATGTAATTTGGGGCAAGATGGCGGGGGTGAGTTGACAATTCGTCATCTGGCACCAATTTTATAAAAGTATGCCAATATATCTAGAAACCTGCAAGTGTTAGAGTTAATTAATATGAACATTACTATAAGTAAGCTAATTAATGCGGGTTCTAGAAATATATCTCAAAGTAGCACACTACAACGTTATTTTTATACTACCATTATTGGCATGCAATGCACACTTAAAAATGTAATTGTCCTCTGCAGATGGTGAGAACATGGGCCAGGAAGGGAGATTCGAGAAATAGGGACGATACTAAAATGATAGCAGCAATGCATGCTGTGAGAGAAGAACACATGTCGTATAACATGGCTGCTACTACGTATGAAATTCCCGAAGCGACAATCGGAAGGTATCTGAAAACAGATCCTGAGGCATGAGTTCTAAAATTATTTACTATCTTTAACTTTATTGATCTGATTTTAATATTATGGTCCTGATTAAGTAAGTGCGATACTCTTGAACGTGTTTTTTCTCAGTTTTTTAACTGTATTTTTTTTAAAGTAAACTTTCAAAATTCAATCAATCATAATCCGACCAATTAATGTCCCCAAACATAGTTTAGCAATATAAACTTTATTCTAGAACCCATGCTCATAAAAATAAACTGATAATATATTTTATAAAATTATATATTAGTAATAATAGCATAGTAATACTATGATGGATGCTATCATAACGCTGGAGACCCATAACGCATTCTTGTTTCCTTTCTTTAATTTTATTCTCGCTCAATCCTCATCCCCTCCATTATCTTAATGTGGCATTATTCATCTGGTTTGGGACTTGATGCTATTATCATATTAATAGCACATCACTGTTCTTTATACCGGTCTTATTAAATGGTAGGTTACACACAAGCCTGCTCGTTATGCACTATAGGCTATGCAGTTTTCATTAACATTGCATTTAGCCTACTACATAGGGGTGGTTTTTGCATTTCAGAATCTTCCCGCTCATGGAGGGAGATTAAGAAAAGTTTTTAGTTAAGAACAGCTGGAGCAACTCAAAACATATCTAACAGAAATTGATCGAAGGCATTTTGGCTTGACGAAGATACAGTGCCGGAAGTTTGTTTTCCGGTTTGCAGAGGCATTTGGCCTTAAGAGGCCGGTCAACACTTGTTTACCCATCAAAACATGGTATTACAAAATAAAAGATTGTGACAAAACCGTTCTATGGATT
>CABFVX010008304.1:14985-25079 GCA_902151425.1 Timema shepardi | reverse complement strand
TACCATAACACATTAGCGTAAGTGCGTACAACCCGAACGGGTAGTAAGACGTGGTGCTAATAATAATAATAATAATAATAATAATATAGCAAAACATTTTTTTTAACCAAAATAAATAGAATGAAGAGCCTATTTCCAAAACTTCTCTTGTCCAAAGTTTTCAAAATTCAGTTAATAGTTCTTCCGTATTCAATATAGGTTTTTCTATGAGAGAAAACATTCATTTCGTTCCAAAACGTTTTGTACCCCCGCCCCCCCAAAAAAACGCATTTAAAAGTCGTGTTTATTTTCAGAAAGTCTCTCGTCTAAGATATACTGAAAGGCAAAATGGCGGACACCAGACATGAAAGATTTTAGAAACAGAATGTATCTTGTCCAACTTAATTCCATCGCGAAATCCATAAAAAAAATTTTTATTTAAAACCTTCTCTTGTTCTTAGACCATGTATAAAATAGGTTCAATTAAAATTTTGTTTTACTCCTTTACGTTCTAAAATAATTGTAGTGGCAGCCCTGCCGAACAACTGGATATAAAAATATACCCGTTTTGACGGTAGGTTCTGTTGATTCGTTAACTGTAAATTACAGGGTTTTGAAGTTATTTTAATTTTATTTTAAAGCATATAAATTTCTTTTTTTGGGGATTTAAAATACTGTACTGCTTTATTTTTAACAAAGTGAACTTTATGTTTGAGTGTTTTTTTAAAATATTATAGATTAAAAAATGGAAAGAAATCTGTCTCATGAACAACAAACTCAAGAGGACAGTTATTGTTCCTAAAGGAAAAGGTATGAAAAAGACTAGAAATGTTGAAATGTGAGGAAAGACAATGGGAAGTCACAAGTTTTCCCATGAAACTATCCACCACACCAAAGAGAAAAAAAAACCATAGGAACAATACGAAGATAAACTTGAAGGTGACATGATAGAAGATGCAGAAGAACTTTAGGATTAAAGATGTTATAACAAATATTGTATTCCCATATTTTGGTAAACTTTGTTAATGTAAGATTGAAAAATGATGTGTTATTTTGACATATATCTGATCTGTGTTTTATTTTAATTTAATATATCTTTTTTTTTTCATTTTGAGCTAATTGAAATTAATGATGTGTCTTATACCGGTAAAATTTCTAATTTTTATTCACTTATATTTAGTAATATAGTACTATACCTATTATGTTTACTAATGCTCCTAATTATTAGTATTCTCTAGTAATGTTTATATTACTGTTTTTGTAATAATATCAGATAATGCAATTTCATTTTACAACCAAACTTTCTCTCCAAAACGACTCTTGTCCAAACTTATATAATTAATCATTCATAAAAGGTGAATAATACATAGAAGATAATTGAGTCTAGTAGTCTTGATAACATAAATAAATAGATTGTTAAAGCACCTTCACAATTATTTTATCACCCGCCTCGGTGGCGTGGTTGGCTAACGCGCCAGTCGTATTGAGCTCGACTGCCGAGGACAGGGAGATCGAGGTTTGAATCTCGGTCGGGTGAACTGGGGGGGGTGTGTGTTCCTAAATGGTTTTCCACTCTCCCTCCACGCAAATGCGGATTCACTTCCTCTAATTCAACCTTCCCAATTCCTAATCCATTAGAGTAATTAGTACTTAAAGCGTATAACCCAAACGGGTAGTAAGACATGGTGCTAAATATTATTATTATTAATTATTTTATCATTAATATGTCCAAACATTTTTCTGAATTTAACGAAAAGTGTACCTGATGGACAAGAGACGTTTTGGAAATAGTCTCCTCAAGTATTGCTCCGATATAAACGTGGAATTTAATTTTCTTCACACGGTGATATCAACAGTTGTTGAATATCTCTCACAAGAATAGGGGCATTTGATGATCAACTTTTTAAATAAAGAGAAAAAATTGTCAATAAATTCCAGGACACACTTGACAGATATTAAACAACTGTTGATATAACTGAAGAAAATTAAATTCTCTTTTTCTACTGGATAATTATTTGATTTATCTTACCAACATGACGTTTTGTTATAAAAACAGCAAAAAACAAGTTTTTTTCCCTCGCGTCCCCTTCCAACCTACCTTACGGAATGAGAGAAAGAGAGAGAGAGAGAGACATATAGAGGGAGATAAAGGTAAAGTTTTTTTTTGTGTGTGTACAACCTTCCAATCCTCCTGTTTCGTTTTGTGGTTAAGGTTAGGAAGGTTTGACTTTGAAGGGAGTTAGAAGGATTCCACATGCTCCGAATTCCATTCCAAGGACAAGAGTTACTTTAAATGTGTAACGTTGTGGATGAAGTATTCACAAAGGAACAGAAGATGGGGAGGTAAAGGGGTGGGGGGGGGTTACCTCTGTCGGTGGAAGGGAAGTTATCCATACTTGTCAAAGTAGGGTGATTGAGATCTGAGTTCACAAAGGTGATCTGACTTCTGAAAGGATCTCGTTGGGGGCGGGAGGGGGGGGGATAGAGGGAAGGTGTTTTGATGGGTCTAATGATTTGTGCTACGTTTATAGGTAGTTTCTGAGGGGAGAAATAGTTTTGCTTATCTTGTCGTTTGTAAATATAACAAGGTAGAGTCGGATTTTCACAAGAAGATCCCTTATCTGACATTTGGAAAAGTTACTGAAACTTAAGTACTTTTGATAGCTAGAAAAATAACAAAGTAGGAATATTAACTAAGCTATTTATTATTTGTTAATATAACAAGTAGAAACTAATTACTTTGCTATTTGATAACATAATTAGCAGAAGTTCTTTACTAGCAAGAAAAAAACAATTACGAATAGAAACTGAATTATTTACTATTTGTTAATATAACAAGTAGAAACTAATTACTTTGATATTTGGTAATATAATAAGTAGAAGTTCTTTACTGGCAAGAAAAAACAGTTAAGATTAGAAACAGAGTTATTTGCTGTTTGGTAATATTTGGTAATAATATATATAAGTTGTTTGCACACATTGTAATTATGATCATTCAAGGATTACATCGGCCAAACGAAAGTTAAAACGCTATGCTAAGAGTTTTTAAATTATTCAAAGGATTCTATTTTGTTAAACTGGAACACTTATGAGATTTCAAGAACAGTTACTTTATAGTTCTAATAAAAAATCTCTAATGACCTACGACAATACATTTGACATATTTATTAAAGTTGTAAGGCTTAATGATGTATACAGTAGCCCTATGGCTTCTTTGGTGCTGACTGACAGCTCACAGCTGACGGCTGATGGCTTTGAAAAGTTACCAGACCAAATTATGTATTCCTACGCCGAACCAAATGATCTGAAAAAAAAAGTGTCTAGCAGCTGTCACTCCTGACAGTCAAAATTTAGGTATATACCTAAATGTGGACTGTCAGAAGTCAGTTTGAGCTGACAGTCAGCACCAAAGAAGCCATGGGGCTACTGTATATAACAATGAAAATATTTTCGTAACTTCCAAACAATTAAAAGTGATGTTTTCTGGTTTGTGCCGCGTTGGTGGAATAATAACTGTGATGGAGTTGTAATATTATGTCTCGCGTCGTGAATACCGATTTGTTAGGATATAATTGAAATCCCTTATGTAAATTTAATGAAGTGTTTATTCGCCATTTTTGCTTGTTGATTAATCACTTATTAGAGAACTGGAAGTATTAAAATGTAATTGGATCAATATTGTTCCAATCTTGTGACAGAAGCGAAATAATTACGGTCCCAACTCCGATTTGGTTATTAATAACAAATATATATGTTTTCTCTCGATGAACGCGGGTCTTACTTAACTGCTCGATGACTATTACGCGAGTGTCCCATCTTAGTTTTACAACAAGTTTGTTTAAGAAGGTTTTTTTGCTTCTAGAATGTTCGAATTAACCCGATGAAATCATCCATCGTTTTTATCCTTTCGTCCTTCGAGGTGATTTTACTTGGGTGGTTGATAGATACAGAGGATGTTGCTTCAAGTAGATATTCACTAAGAAATATAATGTTGGTTAAATAAATTTAGAGCATTATTACGTTGGATTAGATCCGATTATCTTTATTAATTGATAAAAAAATGAATGTTTAAAATATAATCGTTACAGAATAATAACTTCCAACGGTTAGGCTGCAGGTTTAACAGTCATCAGCTAAGACGAGGCATGAAACAAGTTCGTAAATATTAATTTATATCCAAACACCGGCCGTGGAAAGCCTTCGAAACATTTTCTAAATAGTATTGGTTTCACTGGCGCAGACAGGATTAGTTTGTGGGGAGGGGTTTTCTGCTGACCAACTTAACGGAATCCATTGGTTTTTCTCGCGGAAAAATTTGAAAATTATTGCAAAATTCAAATGCATCAAAAGAAATAAAATAATATCTAAAATAATTTAAAATTTATAAAAAATTGTCATAATTATATAATTATTATGACTATTAAATTTTTACGAACAAATTTTTATTTATGCATACTGCCAGAGTATACAAACATGCAAATTTCAATAAATTGTATTTTGGAAATTTAATTTATAAAATTATTTTATGAGTTAAAATTTGAAAATTCAAATAAGCAACTTGCACTATCTCTTAACTCAAAAAAATCACTTTTGAACTGATTCATTTTAGTATTATGTTAATTTTCCTTGGCTTCATAGAAAGTTCATTAAGAATTTCACACTCCATATGTGGAAAGATCATATCTGGCCAGAACTGGCCCGTATCTGGGCCAGATAAACCCAGAACTGGAGACCTGGCATTTTTCCACATGGGTCCGTAACCGACACCTCTGGATGTATGCACATGAAGACCATCAAGTCTGTCTACATTTGTAGAGTTCCTCGTGTATGATCTCAACAGCTTTAGGGACGAGAAAGAGGAAGGTGGGTAGCAAGGTCTGCGGGGAAGGGTGGGGGGTGGGTTCAACCCCGAACAACCCCCTCACCCGCCCCCCTTGGCTGCGCCAGTGATTGGTTTGATAACTGTAAGATGTTGATTTCGGAAGATAAAGTAATTTTCTAACAATAAAATAAACAATAGGTACTGTGCACTGCACATAATTTTCCACTCCTTTGCTTGATAAAAATGGAAACATTTATCAAAAACTCGTAAGCTATGTGTAAAATAATAATATGCACCGATATAGAAACAACGGGAGAAAATTAATTTGGCATTTCACCAAAGAGTATACATGACATAATAAACACTGTTATAGAAACTTTCGAAAGTTGTTTTGTACATTTTCAACTCTTCCCCGATTTTCAAAGCTCTATTTAGAAAGCACCCGCCTCGGTGGCGTAGTTGGCTAACGCGCTTGTCGTGTTGAGCTCGACTGCTGAGGACGGGGAGATCGAGGTTCGAATCTAGGTCGGGTGAACTGAGGGGGTGGGGGTGGTTTCTAAATGGTTTTCCACTCTCCCTCCAAGAAAATGTGGGTTCACTTCCTCTAATTCAACCTTCCCAATTCCTAATCCATTAGAGTAATTAGTACTTAAAGTGTATAACCCGAACGGGTAGTAAGACGCGGTGCTAAATATTATTATTATCTATTTAGAAAACATATATTTGTCTACAACTCGGAAAATATATATTTATTCCAATATTATTTCAGTTAAAAGTTGTTCATTTTTGAGCGTCCCACAAATTTACAACGGTGAAGTTATTTCTTATCGCAAAGAATCATCAAAATATGATAAACACCGTACATTTTTTTCTCAGTGCCCTGAAAGCCATTTCCATCGAAAAATGAGATATGTAATTTTGTTTATAATATTAAACAGTCTCTTTAAATGAATTTTATGATATGATTTTATGATTTAGATGATGGTCTAGAGGTAAGGTTTCAGACTTTTGTGTTATGGATCCGGGGTTTAAACCCCGATCCCAGTACACATTTTTCTGTTTACCAAACCCTTCCCACAACTCTGATAACATGTGTGATTTCACGCTTTGTGAATGTGTGTAATGCCAGGCCCCTCCACCGTGGTTCGGAGCCCACGTTAAACTGTAGGTCCCCTCTGATTTCCACCATCATCATTATCACGTGTCATCCTATCTTCTGGGGGTAATGGAATTCTCCTTAATGTTGCCCCCCACCCAACCCCTTTCAGAAATGTATTCCTCCATACACCAGGAGAGCAGAGATAAGAGAAGGTCGGAATGCACATATCTAAAGCATTATCCCCACCCACCACAAGATTTAATTTTTCTTTTCCCACTTCAGTAAACCACCCTTAATTATATGGTTAAATATTTAGTTCCAAAAACCACTTCTGGGAAACCTTATGACAACCTTTATTGTCAAGTTTCAGCCAGATCGGTAAAATGGTTTAGGTTCTATTCTGAGATACGGACGGACGGAATCGTGGAAAACCACATTTTCTAGTTCAAGGATCGACACCCATAAAAATCTCGTGCTTTTTTACGATCACAATACATTCTCTCTTTGAGAGACTCACAAGAAAGTAAAGAGTTAGATTTAATTTAATAAGTGACAGATACATCCTTGAGTGTGTACATATTCTACATACGCATCTTATTTTTTAAATCTAATTTTAGAAATGTGGACATAGAATGAGTGCCAAGATTAGGCCCTAAAATGTGTATCACACCCACCAAAGGGGCGGCGGGATTTTTAAAAGGCAGGCAGGAGGTTGTAACATAACAAAGCAAAGCTACATAAACCAGGATAAATGTTTTGTTTTTCTCAGAAGAACACACAGATCACACATAAAAAGTCAACTAAGACCGGACATATACATTGATACACACATATATACATACATCTATACACACATCGATACATATATACATTTATAAACACATACATACACATATACATTTATACATACCCATATACATACATATATACATTTATAAACACATACATACACATATACACTTATACATACATATATACATTTATAAACACATACATACACATATATACATATAAACTTATACATACATACATACATAGACACATATATACATACATACATAGACACATACATGAATACATACATACATACATACATACATACATATACACGTATATACATACATACATATACACGTATATACATACAAATATACATTTATAAACACATACATACCCATATACATTTATACATACACATATATATTTATACATACCCATATACACTTATACATACATACATACATAATCGAGCCGTTCCCTTATGACGTAGGCAAGCAACTGTGCATATATCTAAAAAAAAACTCTCTACCTAATCCATCCTCACTAACTTTCTCCGCACTTTTCTATCCTTACATACTCCCTTCGCTTCAACAACATCCACACACCGAGTCATACATGCTCTTTTATTATTAAAACTCTTAATGTATCTCTTTTTCACACATTCATCTACCACATTTAACCACCTCTTACATGGCCTAATCCTTCCTTTTGATCCACACACTCTACCTTCATATATTTTCTTCGTCACTCGATCCACACCGATCCTCTCAATATTCCCAAACCAACGTAAGACGCTTCTTTCACACTGCCATATTGGATTCCCTTACACACCACACTCCTCTTATTATAATTATTATGTGTGGTATTTAACGTGCACTTTATGAACCGTATGATATCAACACACGACTACCAATAAACCTAAAATATAGAACAGACACGATACACATTACTTCGGATGTTAGTTCATCGCTATGAAAGGGGGAAATTCACAATTCCTCAATGATACATATTTTATCGTCCATGTTGGGAAATGAAAAAGGGTTCCTTAGCTTAGTAGGGAGACATGTTACCGACTGAGCCGCGTGTAGGACTTTATATACATATATACAAGGTGTTCGGAAACTCATAGCCCAAACTGCACATATAGATTGTTTGAACCAAAAATAATATAAAATCCCTGTACACTTACATCCGGAAAACTATGATAATACCATTAAATTGTGTTCAAAGTTTCAACAAACAGCGC
The DNA here is from genome assembly GCA_902151425.1 of Timema shepardi. Lineage (NCBI taxonomy): Eukaryota > Metazoa > Arthropoda > Insecta > Phasmatodea > Timematidae > Timema > Timema shepardi. Next base: position 17,153 of record CABFVX010008304.1, on the reverse strand, counting down.
CTGGAGAGCAAACCATTCAAGCACGCGTGTAAAACAAGTTGCATAGGAGCTAGGCACGCGGTACTGCACATGTAATAATGACAAGCACTTTCTGTGACGTAGGACCGTTAATGAGGACCCTCAGAACGTATTCACATTTCTAGATCGATTTGTGTGCTGTTTACTATTAATTATTGCGGTATGTTCTGCTGCCGTGAGCCAAGATGTCGAGGTGTGTAGTGTAGTGTCGCGCGCCTAACTCCTATGCAACCTGTTGTACACGCATGCTTGAACAGCTTTGCTATTCCAGTAGTGTGCACCGAAACTTTGGACACAATTTAATGGTATTGTCTTATCTTTCTCGGTGTAAATGCATAGGGATTTTCAGTTTGGGCTATGAGTTTCCAAACACCCCGACCATTTAATAACTTTTAGGATAGTTTTAAGAAAGTATATCATCGACTAGTGATTAAATTAAATCTACCAAGATATTCATATCTTAAGGTAAAATACAAATAATACCGGTTGTACGGGGTGACAAGACGAGTATATCAACTCAAGTAACTAGGTGCTAGGTTGAAGACAAATAGTGACGATACGACACTTCAAAGTTGTTTGTGTGTGCACCTGAGGGGGTAGGCAACACATGGAGCACGCCAAGCAAACCAACACAGGCATCCCCACCACTCTCTCCGTTGACTCACACACGATGGTTATAGAGGAGCAGAGACCTAATTACCGACACCTGGGCCGCTATTCGCAACACGCTTCGGCGTATGGATGTTGTGAAGGAGTGAAGGGAAGTGTGGAGAAAGCTAGTGAGGATGGATTAAAGTACGGAGTTGTTGGATCTTGAGCTATATGCACAGTTTCTTAAAGTGCGGCAGAAGGGAGCGCAAGATTTTTTACAGTTTTTTATAGCATTACATTTTTTTTTTGCCAAAATGAATACAATATTTCTCCAGTAGCAATATAGAGTTTAGTTTTCTGCACGTGCTAATATCAACAGATCTTGGATATTTGTCAGGGGTGTTCTGGAATTTTGTCAAAACTTTTTAAATAAAGAGAAAAAGTTATGACAAAATTACAGGACACCCCTGACAGATATTTAAGATCTGTTGATATTAGCATGTGAAGAAAACTAAACTCTATGTTGCTACTGGAGTAATATTTGATTTATTTTGGGCAAAAAATTGCAATTCTATAAAAACTGTAAAAACATTTTTTTTTTAATATGTAATATAAAATAACGAAACATTTAAAATCGTTCCCTAATATATAGGAGGTTTCTTCTCTTCTTTTTGAAATGTTTCGAATAATGCAAGGTTTGTTGTGGGCGTCAAAGTAGCAGCAAAGTAGACTCGACCTTTCGATTTTAACATTTTGAAGCATCGCACAACTCTATTATTTATGTTAACCGGTCTCGTGGTATAGAAGATTGTGCACCTGGCCACGAGTTTAGGGGTCCTGGGTTCGATACCTGGCTGGTACCTAGGGTATTTTTCCCGAAAGGGGAATTATTATTATTATTAGCACCGCGTCTTACTACCTATTCGGGTTCTACGCACTTACGCTGATGTGTAATGGTAGGGTTATTGTGAGATGAAATGGAGGACCTACAGTTTATCGTGGAATCCGAACCACGGTGGAGGCCTGGCATTCCCCACATTCACAAGATGTCTTGTCAGAGGTGAAGGAAGGGTCTGGTAATCAGATAAATCTGTGCCGGAACCGGGGATTGAACACCGGACCCTTCAGCACAGTAGTCTGACACCTTACCCTTAGACCGCCAGGTCACCACGAAAGGGGGATTACTCCAACGGTCATTAGGGTTTGGTTAATTAGGCTCTAGTGTTTCCATACCCTCATATTCACTATCACTATCATCTAATCTCATCGTGACATGAAAAGATCCTCCACGGAAAGGATGTACGATTAGTATATGCGGGCGTCCCCCGGGTAGCGGTACATTACAGTGGCCCCATGGCTTCTTTGGTCTTGACTGACACCTCACAGCTGACTTCTGACAGTCAAAATTTAGGTACATACCTAAATTCTGACTGTCAGAAGTGACAGCTGCTAAACACATGTTTTTGCAGATCATATGATTCGGCGTAGGGATACATAATTTGGTCTGGTAACTTTTTAAAGCTGTCAGTCAGCACCAAAGAAGCCATGGGGCTACTGTA
>CABFVX010008303.1:0-25083 GCA_902151425.1 Timema shepardi | reverse complement strand
AGAGAGAGAGAGAGAGAGACACACACAGAATATATAAAATGCAAAAAGCATCAAAAGCTAGTTTTAATTAATTAGAACTGCATGGAGTTAAACTAAAATAAATGAGTTGGTGATAAAGATTATAACTTAACATTTCTGTAAAAGTATGTCTTGCAAGATAATTTCTCTTCTTGACAATAAAATAATAAAGTACCTAAACAAATTCAAATGGAAGATCTGAGGGATTTTAGAAAAACTTAAAATTACTGTTAATTTGATACGATCATAATGCTTGCCAACCAATTAGAGTTTATCTCAGATCATAGGCTGGAAACTTACATTCTTATTATAGTTTATAAAAAAGCATGATGATACAAACTAATTCTTAAGGTAATTATACTATTTTAACAATTAATGTGAAAACCTTTATTTTACACACTATTTAACATTTGCTTTTTGCTCTGAATTTACTTTGTCAATATTTACCTGAAAGAAAACTGAAGAAAAATTTGTCAGCACAGACTCTAAAAGCTCAAGTCCAAATGTTGGAGTCATTTCTGTCATTTTTATCAACCAATAGGGTTGATCTGCATTTACTAACTGAACCAAATCCTGTTAACAAATAGAATGTATATTACAATAAGAATATTTATATTTATTCTATATATAATGTATAAAAAACAGCGTAAGTTAAGAGCCTTTAAAACTAAAGGTGATGGCATATATAACATTACATATTAAAAATGATGTAATATTAAATATGTATTATGGGAAAATTTTAAAAATCTCCTTTGAATAAATATTTTAGCAAATTGATATCAAATTTTTATAATAAAACACATATTTACTCAAGTTATAGTAGGAATCTTAATGTCTAATTTTGTAAGAAAAATACAATAGAACCTCACTAACCTGCACAAGCTGAAACTGAAGCCTTGTTCATATTAGCAATATTTTGAATAGAGCAGGAGAATAAAGAGGGGTCTAAGCGGAGACAATGTGTGCATGTTTCTGCATGTCTAATCAACAGCGCCCAATGCTGATGTCAATGCTTTGTTTGAGTTTGGAAGGATACTACTGTCTTAGCCTCATTTGTACTCATTGTTGGTCTTTGTACAACATTTACTGTGCCAACGTGTGAAATAAATGATTTTATTCTAAGATGCTGTTTATTTTTAAATAATTCTTTTAAAGTGTTTTTGTAGATTTGTCAGCCAAACATTAACATAGTTCATGTTCTTTGAAAAAAACACCGCAAGTTTTAAAAAGGATTAGAAAATTGTGAAAATGAAAGTAAATTAGCCATAGATATTTGTGTTTTAATAGCCACTTTAAGTGAGAAGAACCAAAATCAGTTTGAAGAATTTTGTGTGTCCATAAAATCTCTATAACAATGACAAAGGTAAAAAAATTAATCTTTTAATAAAGTACCCAAGAAACGAAAAGAAGAACCTCCCTAAATGGGCCTCTTATCCATGAAAAAGTTCTTTGGTTGAGTCATATTTTGAATGGTGAAGACTATTTTTACTGCAAGCGATGGTTGGACTGATGGGGGGAAAAGGGAAATATATTTTAAAAAGCCTTTCTTCAAATCAAGCTGCTGCAGAATATTAATAATTAAAAAATGTTGTTAACTCTTGAAAATAATCTCTGAAGCAAATTTATAACTGTGGCAAGAAAGGACTGAATTTTAAAATGCTTTCCTCTAGAATCTTGGCTTCTCGAAACAACATGCTCCAGGATTTAAAGTTACCAAGGAATGTTCAAAAGTGATGGCTTATTGTAATATTACTGCCAATCTACAGAATTAAAAATTTTTAACTTTAATCACCTCTTGTAATTTATAGAAATCAGATTAAGGCTTGGATATGCAACCCATTATTGAAGAAATGGTTTCACAAACAATTTGTGGCTAGATTTCAAGTTCCACCTCCAAAAGTATTGATTAACAAAAATGTGCCATCACTCCAGTGGGAATCAGAATTAGTGAGTGGCGATATCAAAACTGTACATTGAAAAACACAGCATCATTATGCCCATGAAGCTCTGGAAAGACATTGCAGCTTCTTCCAGATGTTCTGCTCTTCACCAGAAGACACTAACGAGTTTCTAGTTTCATAAGACTAAATATGTGAGTGTTGAACATTGATTTTTGTAAATTTTAAACTACACTTAAATAAGTATGACACATAACAGTTATGTACCATAGTTTAGGATTTGCTATATATACTTTTAAAGTACATTAATTGTCTTTAATTGAAAAATAAAACACATAGTGTTGACTACAATTTGTAGATATTAAACTTTTACTGGAATTGTACCTCAAAATCCAGTTTTAATTTTGAATTTATTCTCAGTAAAATAGAATTCAATTGATTTATATTTTGTTTTCCATTTTCTGGTGGGTCCATGTGTGTGGTCCATGTGTGACCCCGCATACGAGTCTATTTTGGCGGTCATATCTCAAAAGACCTTACTTTGTGGACGCGCCTTGTAGATATTTAAATAAAATATAAATATATATTTCTAAGTATGTACATGTATATTATACAAATACAAAAACAATGGTTGAGCTTTAGTACCAATTAAGTAATCTATATAAGAGCCTCTGTGGTCTAGTGGTCAGAGCTCCTGGCTAGAGATTCAGAAGTCCCGGGTTTGATCCCCACAACTTCTAAATTTTAGCTGTGTAGCAGTGGGTCTGGAATAAGGTCAAACTAAGCCTCGTGAGGACAAATGAATAAAATAGTAGCAGCTCTAGTTTAGAAAAGTGATATTAACAGCCGGAGGGCTCGTACTGACCACATGACACAACTTTATCCACAAATGTGTGCACTATTTACACTAGCGATGGCAGCCACTCGGTCGGTATAGCTCGTTTACGGGCTCACACCATGGAGTATAATCTATATAACGAGGATAACTGCTTATTAAAATATTAATCAAATGTACATACCTTGATGTGCTTTCATTTAAGCAGGACTTTTCTCCAATTTTTTTTTTATATTCGTATCATTATATTCTTCCAGACTCTTTCTAAACAATATTGCTCTTTTTTTACCTTACATATTAACATCTCTGTGATATCAACATTCATTGTTAATTTAAATGAATTGAAAAATGACCCCTGGTCAGAAGAATCAAACCAGGAACATTTAGATTAGCACACCTCTCATCTACTACTGAGATATTTAGGATTCGTCTCATGCTCAGGGTCATTCTCCACTCATAGTTTAAGGCTGAGTCCTTTATGGGCAAGTGGAGTCTTCAGCTACATATGAGCAAATAAATGTATCATGACCACAGTCATCTGCGACTCAGAAGGTCTGGTATTGTGATTTTAAAGCGTAATTTCAAAGAATATCAACACACAGGTTGCAAATCATTATATTTACGGGACTGTCTGTTTAGAGGGAACATTTTAATTAATTTGAATTAGTTGAAAAATGATACCTGGAGAAGAGAATCGAAACCAAGACCATTGGCTTAGCTCGCCACTGAGCTATCAATGATTTATCCCCATGCTAAAGGTCATTCCTCACTCAAAGTTTAAAGTTGGCTCAATTCCCATGTCCATGTGTCATTTTAAAACTAATTTAAATTAATTTGAATGTGGTTTCCTCCATATGGACAGTGCCATAATTATAATGATTTGCAAGCCTGTGTGTTGATATTAATTGAAATTTCATTTTAATTACGAGGGCAGTTCTGAAAGTAACCTCAGTTTGGCTGTAAATAAAAAACTTGCATAGAAAAATATTGTATTATATACATCTTAAAACTACGGCTTTTTAATATATTTCAACATAGTCACCATTCAAATTTAAACATTTGTCATAGCGTTTCACTAAATTACAAATTCCTTCTTCATAAAATTCAGCCGCCTGTGCACGTAGCCAATATTCCACAGCATTTTAAAGTTCGTCATCGTCAATGAAGTGCTGCGATGCAAGCCACTTCTTCATGTGAGTGAAGAGATGAAAATCCCTTGGCGCCAAGTCGGGGATGTAAGGGGGATGATCAAAAAGTCCCATTTGAATTGCTTTAAAAGTTCTTGAGTTTTTCGAACACTGTGAGGACGAGCGTTGTCATGCAAAAACACAACACCGAGTGTCAGCATACCGCGATGTTTGTTTTGAATGGCTCGCTTAAGTTTCTTCAAAGTCTTACAGTGGACATCTGAAGTGATCGTCGTACCCCGTTCCATTAATTCAACCAGCAAAACTCCTTCGGCATCCCAAAAAACCGTAGCCATAACCTTCCTCGATGAAAAAGTTTGGCGGGCTTTCTTCTGCTTGCATGAAGAATTGATATGGCCCCAAACCATCGACTGTTGTTTCGTTTTTACGTTTATGTACGCTACTCAAGTTTCGTCACCAGTCACAATTCTCTTCAAAAAACCTTCTCCTTCCACATCGTAGCGTGAAAGGAAGTCTAAGGCAGAGTCCATTTGTTTGGTTTTGTGGACTTCTGTAAGCAATTTTGGTACCCACCGGGCACAGAACTTTTGGTAGTCTAATTTATTGGTGACAACCTCGTACAAAACTGCATGAGAAATTTGCGGGAATTCTTAAGAAAATTCAGAGATGATGAATCTTCAATTTTCAAGAACTTTTTCGTTAATTTTCTTGACAAGATCATTACTCACAATAGAAGGCCTACCACTCCTCTCTTCACTCATGAATGTTTGTTCTACCACTTTTAAAAAATCGGACCCATTGCCGCACACCACCTTCACTCATGTTTGGACCGTATACAGTACACAATTGACGATGAATGTCTGCAGCTGAAACTTTTGTGCCGAAAGAAATCTTATTACATCACGCACTTCGCAATTCACGGGATTTTATTATTGCAGTGCTCATGTTTTGAGGTTATACCAAGCAAATGCGCGAAAGAACGAGGTCCATACTGTCACAGATGGATACTTACTGAATCAGAACATGTAGATGTGACAATGGCGGTAATCCGCACACAAGTCCTTGTGCCACGCTAGAACGGCGGTCACTTTCCGAACTGCCCTTGTACAATAACTCATTGTATACTTGACAATGTAAAGGGTTGTACATAAATTAATGTTGGGTGTTTGGGGAAGAGAGAGAGGGGGGGGGGTCAGTATTTTTTTACAATTANTGTACATAAATTAATGTTGGGTGTTTGGGGAAGAGAGAGAGGGGGGGGGGTCAGTATTTTTTTACAATTACTTACTAGGGGAAAAAGGGGGGGGAGGGGGTCAAAATCCATATTATCTAAAGTTTTTCATGAATGTTTATGTTGAGACAAAATCTAAAAAAAAAATTGTTTTGTCAGAAAATAAATATATTTATTATAAAATTTTATTTGTGTTTCATTTACTTTCTGAAATTAAAGTATTCTAAAATTTCTTATCACTCACTTTATCTACGATAATGTTTAAGTTGTCATAGCAAAAAGGATGCACACTCCCCAAATTATTGACATACATCTCCAAGAGTTGTGAGTTTTGTGAATAATAAACCAAGATCTAAAGTATGTTGACTCTAATTTATGTGTTCATATGAGAAGGAAAAAGTGAAAATGAAGTAGTTCTGTGTAATGTTATTAGTTCATCTATTAATTTGCCACATTAGATTTTTAAAGCTAACATGAAGTAACATGCACACAAATGTTCATCAAAAAGAAAGTGTCACTCAACCTAACAAGAAAGTTAGAAACAGCAAAGCACAGATTTAAAAAAAAATCAATAGATACCTGAAACATTAGAAAGGCATCTGCAGCACAAGGTCGCAAGCCTTTTGGAGCAACATTACTTGGCACTTTTAATTCTTCCAAATTGACTTCCCCTTCAGGTGTTTCTTTGTTTTCGAAGTATTCGTCTTCAGCTATTACACGTTCAAACACCAAAGATACCAATTGTCTAACAGTAGCACCAGCAGTGTTTATCGTGGTTGAATCTTTGGTGAAGTGAAGGCGAAAACAGAGAACTAGATTCTGGAATTAATAAAAACTATTATAGAAAAGTTACGAACTATATTAAATATATTAAATAGGTCAAATCAAGAGACTCTTACCTAATAGTCTAAAATATATTTTTACTTTCATATAGAGATGTCACAGACGAACACATGGTGGTTACTCATATAATAGTATCTCATAGTTACAGTCACATCCTGACTATTTGTGCTACTACAATGGTCCATTAATGATATTCCGTACCAGTAATTCTGCACTTACCTTAACTAACTTAACTATAATGTGTTTTCCCTTTTAACATTACAATAGATGAGTTTGTATTTGAGGAAGAAGCTAATGAAATACTATATTTGGAGTATCGCACTGTATGGAACAAAAACTTGTACTTTCAAGAAGATGGAAAAGAAATACTTGGAAAACTTTGAGATGTGGTGCTGGAGAACACTTAAGAAAATCAGGTGGACAAATGAAGTCCTTAGAAAAGTAGATTAAAAAAGAACCATTTTGGATGTGATTCTTCAGTGCTAAGCAAACTAGATCAGACACCTCCTTAGGAGGAGATTTCTTCTGCACGACATAATAGAAGGAGAAGTTGAAGGGAAGAAACGCTTAGAAAGAGGGTGGATTCAAATATTGGATGGATTGAAGGAAAGAAGAAAATTCTGGGAGCTAAATGAGGAGGTTAAGGACAGGAGGCTTTGGTGGTCTAAGTTAACAGACAAAAGCAGTGGACCTGTCGCAAGACAGAACAAATAATAATAATAGTTAATCCTAGGCGTTAACATCAAAGATTGATGCATTGTTCACTCTACACTAGGGTTTTTGGTTTGGAAAGTTCAGGAAAGAAATTCCCCAAAATTGTTAGTATGTCAAGCCTTAGGGAAAAAATAAGGATCCAAGAAGATTTGAAAATAGTTTTTACTAATAAAAATTTTATAGTTTGCATATTTATTAGAGATGGGCCAATAGAATCTTTGAATCTGCGGAATTCTGACAAGTATTCGAAATTCAAAATTTGAGGATTTTGTGTTTTACTGGATTTGATGATAAAATCTTTCACTTCATAGAACAAAGCATAATATTTTGAATTCAAAACTTACTTAGTTAGGACTACTTGATAAGCACAACTTAATCCTTAATTATTTTTTGAACAAGAGATAAGCACAAATATTTTTTTTAAATAATTCTTAGGTGTATAAACTCCTAATAACCTACCCTCCCACCACTATAGTAAACTTGGACTCAACCGTTACAGTACATACTCAATTCTAAAACTTTCACCTCACGAACAATCTTGTGAATATTTTAATGAACACAGTAAAACTCTTCAAAAACTAAAAATTAAAACTAGAATTAAAAATAAACTCTAAGTTAAATTATGGCTTTTTTAACAGAAAAAACAACACATTGCACGCGATACTAAGTCAGCCGCCATGATATATATGTTTATTCGCCAGAGTTATGATTAAATAAATATGACTTAATTCTTACTACCCAACTGGTTTTAATTATCTACAATTATGCTGAGAATCCAAATTTATTTCATACAATCCTTAAGTTAGATATTTTGTTAGGTTTCATGAAAAATAAATACTGTCAACAGTTAAATACTGATAAAGCTTAACTTATGCCTACCGGCCTACGTATTGTTTATCGATTGTTTGTTTGGAATCGATTCAGGTAATTTGACCACTTAGTAAGCGTTCTCAAGTTTTAAGAATTAAATAATGACTTGCTAATGCATAATTTGTTTTTAAATTGATTTTAGCTAAAAGGTTTTATTTTTTTAAATGTGTTATTGAAGTAATTTTAAAAATATTCAAACGTAGTCCTGTCTGATAAAATGGGAGTGAACATAATGCAAGAGTCGAAAATATGTTTGTGTTTTAAATAGAATGTATTCTCAGAAATCGATATATCGTAAGCATCGAATATATTTTTTGTTTTCTACGCAAAGATAGATAATAGATATAAAAGAAAATAAAAGTAAACATAGTTAGGCATTATTGAGTTCACTATTTCCAATGTAGGTTTAATTGTTAAGCATGATGCTTTAGTCTTTTTTTTAATCTGTTTGTATTTTTATTTTTGCTTTCTTATTAAAATAGATCATAATCCTTCAATGATGATTAAAGTTGATCAAAAGGTAGCTACACCTAATCTGTTTGTTTAGTTCACATGTTTCTTTAGAAACTTAGCTCATTCTACTAACATTTTTAAAAATAACTAAAGACACTCAAATTTTGATTGATTTGTTTTTAAACAATAATATGAATCTAGATAGTTTAATTTGGCTGGATTTTAACCAGTATTTTGCGAGGGGTGTTTGTGGTTTATTAAAATTCTCATCTATCATAATTAGTTTAGTAACGAGGATTCCTTTTTGTTGTTTAGTATTTAGTACTCCCTGTGACCAAGCTCTTATTCAGGCAGAGTTGGGTTACTAGGGGTAGAGATAGAAGAGAAAACAAGGGTGAAATGGAATGGACAAATAATGAGAATAAAAGCAAAGAATCCTAAGGAGAATGATGGAGTTGATGTTTGGAGAGAAAAGACCACAAGGGGTACCCAGGAAGAGATGGAAGAAGCAGATAAAAGCAAGTGTGCGAGTAAGAATAGAAGGATGGACAAGAGTAAAGGTGGAAGAATGGTGGAATGACAAAGGGAGATGGAAGCATTTTACTAAAGTGACCCGGCCATAGGCTTGAAACAGTTCATAATGATGATGTTTATTATTCAGCTTAAAGTTATGAGTAGCGTTATGTGATATAAGCTCACTGAGTGCAAGTAAAACAGTAAAACTGATGTTAAATTATAGGCCCAAGTATAAAACTGATTGACAGTTATTTTGCACAACTGCCATGAGTAGAAATAAAAATATAAAAGAAAGGTTGTAAACAATGCAGATATCTTAGTTCAATCTTAATACAAAGAGGAGTACCTTTTCATAAAATTATTTGTATGGGCCAGGTATTATAAATTAATCTAACTGATGATTTGGTACAAAATGTAAAAATAAATATTACAATTGGATGGCCTTACGCCAGAGTGAACTATCTCCAAAAATAGACATATTTAGTTTTTTTATGTGATCTTGTTGAGAATGTTGTCCTCTTTCATATGCCATAGTGCGCTGTGTTGTACGCCAACAAAAGACCAAACAAACATAATTTTGTTTTGCCATGAGGTTGGTAATGCTGTATGCCATTTGCTACTGTGAACCAAACACTAGACAAAGATGGCTTCCAGTCCACGTGGTTCACATCATTTAAGAAGAAATCGAGTTGAAATAATTAACAGTGAAAGTGATAGTGAGGTTATTGAATTCAGTAGTGGTTCCTCAGACCACTATGTAACCAGCAATGCATCAAACACATCGGATTCAGGTAAATTAAATACATTTTTACATAAAATAATGTGTAAACCTAATATGATAATTTTAAAAGAAATTCACTTTTGCCATAGTGAACTATGTACAAACTCAACTTCTTTTTTGTTCCACTTGGAGCAGTAATGTGTTTAATGCAGAGCTACCAATTTTTTAGAATATGTTATACCACCCCCACATAGTATTAGTATTAGGACAAAACTTCCTAAAGTTATTTTCTGAAGCCTTCCAAAAACAAATAAATTGCAAATGGCTCACTCTGGCAAAAGTAAAATTGTTTTTATTATCATTCAAATATGAAATGTCAAAAAGTAAAAAATAAATAACTTCAATCAAATCAAATGACACATTTGTAATGTTATTAATAAAAAATATGCAACAACAAAATATTGTCATGTTTGTGTGTGTGTGTGTGTGTGTGTGATTAATTTTTATCTAACCAATACTATGATGCATTTTTATGCAAAAATCATAAAAATAAAGCATAATACATACATATTTTTAATCGACTTGATTTTATTAACCAATAGTCATTAGATTTAAGAAAATACACTTTAAAATTTACTGTCAATTCAAATACATTCTACATACTTTTCATTTAATCTACATTAATTTGTTTTTGATGCTTTGTTCTGATTAAAATGATTATTGAAAATATGTGTTTTTGTAGTGAGTGTGTGTTGGGTTTTACCTTGTGTTAAAAATACTACTTATTAATTTAATTTGTTGATTTCATATACAGAATATGGCGGTGCAAGCCAATGATCACCAAGAAAACGGAAAAAGTGAGATCCAAAGAAATGGAAGAAAAATGTAAGGAAGTTGAACAAAGCCTCAGGAAAAGATTATGTAAATGTTAAAGGGAAAACCATGAAAGCCAAGAAATTTACTGATTACTATTGTACTTGTAAATTTAACTGCACAATTAAGGGTAACTGTAGAAGATAAGGAACACTTATTTAACTTATACTACAATGATTCACAGTCTTGGGAAACTCAAACTGCCATTATTGCTGGCGCTGTTAAGTGTGCCAGTGTCAAAAGGAGGTGTACAGGTGTTGATGAAAGAAAGAAGCAATCTAGCAGGACTTACTATGTACCCTCAACTAAAGGTGACATTAAAGTATGCAAATCCTTGTTCATTAATACTTTGCAAATTGACAGCGAACAAATTCATTGTGCACTGCTCATGATAAAATAACCAAAACTGATTGATCTCGGAGGAAAACCCATCCCTTACAACAACACTTCTGCTACCACAATTGACCTGATAGAAAAACATATTACAGGCTTCCCCACATCAAAAAGTCACTACACTCGAACACATACGACCAAAAAATACTTGGACACAAATTTGAACATCAGTTTAATGTATAGCGTTTTTGTAGACTATGTAAAGGAAAATAATCTTTTGTAAAAAATTCTGAGTCAATCTTTGTATGGAAAGGTTTTTAGATGTGACTTTAATTTGAGTTTCAAGCCACCCAGGAGACACATTTCAGACATGTGATACACTTAAAATCCAGATACAAGATGCCACAGAAGAAAGTAATGAAGAAACGCTAAAAATATTTAAAACTAAGCAAGAATTGTATCAAAGGAAAGTCCAACTGGCAAGATCTAGCATGAAAGAAGATGATAATTTAAGCAAAAGTGAACAGGGACCTACAGTATTTTCATTTGATATGCAAAAAGTAATGCTTCTGCCTAAGCTAACCATTGGGGTAGTTTATTACAAGCGACAGATACCATGCTATAATCTAGGGATACACGATTTTGCTACAAGGAATGGTACCATGCATATATCGGATGAGAGTGTGACTTCTAAGGGAGCACAGGAGGTAGGTTCTTGTATGATAAAATACCTCAAATCTCATGAGCACAAAGACAGTACAATTACCTGGTCCGATTCCGGTGGTGGCCAAAATAGAACATAAAAATAGCTGCCATGTGGATGCACATTTTGCAATCTTCTACTATGAATGTAAAAGAGATGATACAAAAATTTGCTGAACCTAGACATTCTTATCTGCCTAAGGACAGTGATTTTGGCGATATTGAGAAAAAAATGAAGTACCACCCTGAGCTATATGTGCCAGCACAATGATGTTCAATAATTAATAGTTCCAGAGTGAAGAAGAACCAATTTGAAGTTATAAATATGGGTAAAGAAGACTTTAAATGTACATCTAACTTAGAGGAAAAAACGATAAACCTAAAGAAAACCGATGCCGGAGAAAAGATATAATGGCTGAAAGCAAAACGGATGAGATTCAGAAAAGACAATCCTGGAGTTATGGAATTTAAATACAGCCACAACAGTATAGTAAGCTTTCTATCTGTCAGTTTAAATAAAAGGCTTAAAAGAAGACCCATAAATCTGGGTAGTCTGGATCTACCTATTTGATACAAAGAAGAAAGAAAACTGAATCAAGAAAAAATCAAGGATGCAAAAAGTCTTCAATAATTTAGAGAGTATTGTGAATGTGCAGGAAACTGAAGAAAGTGACAAAGAATCTATAGAGCAGGAATTGATGTAAAGCCTATTGGGAAATTTATGTTTAAACATACCTATGTTTTAATTTTATTGTTTATTTGTATCGTATTTTTAGTTTTAAACACATAATCATGTTTATCTGATATAAATGTTATTACATAACTTACTGATAAGTTATAAAGGGAAGATTGTAAGATGATACAATTTTTTTTAAATAACACATTTTGTTAAAGCTAGTTTTTTGTTCATATTTTTTTTATCAAATTAATTTTCTCAACTTGGTGTGTGGTTAGTGGTTTTTTGTATTTTTAAAGGGTTTCTAAGCCTGGTGTTAGGTTTCTATGTGTAATGTTTTTAAAATCATGGTTAAGTTCTTTTTATGATTGATGACTTCAACAATGTCATTCTTTATAATTTAAATAGATTGTTTAATAAGAACAGTTTAAAATAATGAAAGACAGATAAGTTGATAATAAAACAAAATAAAATGAATATTAAAAATAATAAATTTAATGTAAACCCAGAAAAGATATATTTTCTTTACTTGATGTATAAAGTAATGATATTAGGCTATTTATGAATAATAAACCGCAATTAATATAGTTTGTCACAAATAGATAATTTTCATATTTTTCTTATGCCAGAGTGAATTAAAAAACATGTCACTTATTTAGAGGTTATAAAATGTGGCTGCAATAAATACACTAGCCCCATGGCTTCTTTGGTGCTGACTGACAGCTCACAGCTGACAGTTAAAAGCTTTGAAAAGTTATTTAGACCAAATTATGTATCCCTACGCCGAACCAAATGACCTGCAAAAACATGTGTTTAGCAGCTGTCACTTCTGACAGTCAACATTTAGGTATATACCTAAATGTTGACTGTCAGAAGTCATCTTTGAGCTGTAGGTTATCATTATAGGCTGTAAAAATATCTAAATAATATATATATTAATGGTTTTTAAAGTTCTAGATATTTCCTAGATTTTTCTAAATCTATTCAACTTTGAAGCTGTTTTTTGAAAAACATTGATTTTGGCTGATAGTTCACTATGGTTTAGGGCCATTCAATTAAAATAAACTAACATTAACAAAAAAAATAGAGTGTACTACCTTTGCCAGAGTATCACCATGAACTACTGTGTTTGTAGTTAGTAGTAATGTTACACTTTGGAGAACTTTAACTTCTTCAATGCCAGCCTCCATGAGCACCCACAATGTATCTGTGATATAGCGCGCACCTTTCTGATCTACTGCTTGCTGGCTCATTATCCTTTGAATTACTCCCAGACACATCTGTAAGTAAACATGGTGAAACAATTATCTTTGAGTACTCTAATAATGTGTTGCATATCCATTGTATCCTATCTTAAATAATAGTTTTCAAATTTTTATTCAATCTATTTACTAACAATAATGTTTTGAGTATCTCTTCTCTTACAAAAGTATCAATCCTTGGGATCACTCTACTAGACCATACATCATACATGTCATTAGATTCCTAGACTACACAGATGAATTCAGCCATTCAACATTGTGTCAATTATATTAGATCTGAATATCAAACAATCATATCAGGAAGTATTTTTTTTTTCTCCGGCTGGTTCTATTTATATTGAGCACATCCATCCTATTCTTAATAGATACAATTTGTCCAAGATACTTACTAAAAATGTTTATTTGATTTTAATTACTATGTGGAATTTAATTAATGTTTTACATGCATATGAAATTAGATTAATCTTTGTGTATTTTTAGTTGTTAATTTAGTGGATTTGTGGGTTTTTGTATAGGATCTATTTGAACTAAAGCACACTGGTGGTCAGACGGGCAAAGACACGAGAATGTTTTTGTCTAGTTTTCTGATTCACAGATCATATCACAGTCATACTGAGAGGGTTTTCCTGGATGATTTTCCACTCTCTCCACACAAATGTGGATGAATCTTTTTATTAATTCCACCTTGTACGTCTTTTCCCCAATAATATAAATGTGGATAAGATAAACAAAATGTAGGGTGCAAAGCATGGAAAAGTGATTTTGTTGAATGTACCATTTTTTTTATTTTTAGTACAAGTAAGAAAAAACTATCACTTTGTTTATTAATTACATGGTGAGATTAATGATTAATGATTAGGAAATATATCAGTTAAAGAATTTTATAGGGGGAAAAGGAAGAAGAAAATTTCCAAGGCATTTAATAGGCCTATTTTTTAACATGACATAAACCATTTATAAAAAAACTGTGAAATTATAATGAACTCATCTAGCAGAGCTCCCTAGAGTTCTAAGAATATTAAGTACTCCAATGTAAAAGAAAGTAATGAAGAACAGCTGAAGAAGAAAACTGGGACCAAAAATTATTAGTTTCAGGCCCAATTCTAAGATAAAATTCTTAAAACTAAATTAAGTTATGTTGATTATGATTTCAACTATTAATGTAGGCTAGTTAGATAAATCATATCAAAGACAAAGTATCGTTTATATTTTTTTTATCGCTGCATCTTACTACCTGTTCAGGGTATACACATATATGATAATTACTATAATGGGGTAGGGATGAGACTAGCACTTTTTTTTTTTGGAAGAAGAGTGGAAAACCATTTAGAAAAAAACACCCTTAATAGACCAAACCAGAATTTGAACCCTAATCTTCCCGTCTTCAGTAGGTCAGTGTAACATGAGAGTGACGCCTTAAATCATTCGGCCCCTAAAGGAGAAGTGTTAGCATTTAACTAAATCATCAAACAGAAAGTTTAAAACAGTCAAATATTTAGCTAACACTACTTACACCACAAGGGGTCGTCCATAAAACAAGTAATAGCTTCCTTACCCTTTTTTGACCCTCTCCACCCCTAACCAGTGTAACATAACTTTTCACATTAAAGGTGAAGGTCATTATTTCATATGGAAGTTTTTGTAACACTAAAAGGACTCAGATTTAATACAATTTTCTGAATCGGAAATTATAAATTATAATAATATTATTTTTTTCAACATTAGAAGGTAAAAGATCTGTGTTATGTAGGTAGCACTGTGATATACCCACCCTCCCATAATATAGACATTAGAGCTCCCCCCCCCCCCCCNCCCCCTAACAATGTTACGTGGTTTATGGATGACCCCCAAGAAGACAATGTGCTGGAAACTGCTGCTACCAGCCAGATAGCCGTCAAGACAATTGGGTAGCTGTTCCGTTAATTTGTCAAAAATTACTTTGTATTAAAATTAATTTTATATTTCCATGCATTTGTTTAATTTGTGTGAAATGTTGTGAAGTGATAGTTTAATTTAAACACTGATTATTTGTGGGACTGGTGTGTTAGTGATTAGAGCCTTTCCTTCTTAGTTCTTAGGAGATGCCATTGTAAAGATGAGAACATTGGAGGTAGCTGAATATTTTTATGAACACATTTTTCAGGCCATAAAGAGCTGAGGAAGGAACAAGCATCAGACAGACTTTGCTTCCAATTCTGAATGAAGCTACAGTTGCTTTAAATTATTTTTGTCAGATTGTTAAGTTAGAGACTAAAGTATTTGTTCTTCATCTTTTAGCCTTTAGTAATTGCTTAGAATATAATAGTTACTTTTTCAATAAACCTGTGTTTAAGGTGAGCTTTTTGTGATATTCTTAGGCATCACACTAAATTTCTATGAGTTTTGTTAAATGTTTGTAATGATAAAATGCATAGTATGATTTTCCTCACATTAAGTTTTAGTTAAAGTTTAATTTTCTCAACGCGAATATTTTTCTAACTCTCTTGGAAATTTAAGTTAGGGAAGTTAGACTGTAATTCTTTTAATTTATCTTGATGTAATCTCATCATAAAAAGATATGTAAAGAAAAGTGAGTGTGTTAAATTTATTAAAGCATTTTTATTTATTTATTTGATTGTGAAGTTCATGAATAGATTTATTTACTTTTAATTAAATATGTTACTAAGTGGTATAATAAATTGAATTAACATTAATAAAAGTTGAATTTGTGGGCACAAGAGCAAAAGTGTCCGTTTCATCTGGTCTGGTTTTCCTATGACAGGTAGATCGGAGTTCAAATCCCAGCCGGGTATATAATGAAATAGTTTTCCCTGAATAGATGGTTTCTTACTCGCTCTACATGCAAATGCTAATTCTAAATTACTCATCCCTGCATCATTAATGTTAATATGTGGATAGCTTGGACGGATAATAAAATGAAAGGCATATAAAAAGTTACTTACTTTAACAATTTTCTGGTCTTTGGTCTCACATCCTTGTACCAATGGATACAAAATTTGATTTACAATATAGAATATTGGTGTTTGCGAGTTAGCTGCTGCATTCCGTAGCTTTACGATGCCTTCTTCACATGACTAGAAACAAATCAAACAACATAATTGACATACCCTAATTTTAAAGGCATACAAAATAATATGCCAATCAAATCACAGTTTTATTAGAAGTAGCATTTGTTTAGTTAAAGAGAGTATTAAAGGGAAATAAGTGGTAAGAGAACATGTTTATGCATTCTTGAAAAGCTATTTAAAAATAAAGCATAGGCCTAGTAAATAAACTTCATAAATCCTAAACATATTAAAAATGCTGATGACCTCACCAAGTTATCACACAGTGATGAGATTGAGAAAGATTTATTTATATGCTTGATTAAGTACTTTTTCAGTGACAAGATAACAAATCAAATATCAAATTACCAATTTTAAAACAATTAAAAATTACACTTGTTAGTTTATATTTGGTCCTTAAAATTCAAACTTTAAAATGTTTGTCAAGGCGTAATAGGCAATAAATAAATAAACAGTTTTAGATTGCATTTAAAAAATGTATAGTCATTTAATGTTTGGTTTTGAACTTTATTTATATCCTGATAGATAGCGTCAGAGAGATGCAAAGTAGGGTTAGCTGTAATGTTTACAATCTTATAGCATTTTCTTTATTTTTGGGTCATTCAATGCCACTTCAACAAATTTTTTAAAAGTTGGTTGCTTAGTGATTTTTAATACCCAGTATTTTTTATTTCTTGCCCACTTATTTATACATATTTTGAGAACCTAAAACCATTTTAGAAAAAAATATTGGGTCCCCATTTGTCTGGCAGCGCCATTTTTAACGTGTGGCACAAAGTTATTTTAGTGTTTCTAAGCATTTGCGCAAAATGCTCTATCCCCTGTAAAATTTGTTCGAATTCAATGAAATAAAAACCATTTCACTCAGTGTGAAGTGCTCTTTAATGTTGGCTTGTTATACTTTTTCCTAGTTTTTATTTCTAGCTTTCATAGCCCAAATTTGAGAAATTAAATTTTGACTATTTTCCGACTTAGAGGTTATGTTTCACAAAGAAGGGGACAGAACACCTAAACCATTTTTTGTTTATAAGAACTATGGTAACAGGTAAGCCTGCCAATTGAAAAAAATTGAGGTTTTGAGTAGATGGAACAAACACTTCAGGCATAGTTTGAATGTTCATGAAGGATCTGAATTTAGTGAAAGTATCAAAATCCATAATGTTCAAAACACTAGTCCCAGAACCAAGTATTAATGAAGTCAAATAAGCTGTTAAAAAGTTAAAGACTCAAAGATCCAGGTATGCCTGTATATGCAATTCCAGCAGAGTTAATGAAAGAAGGTGGTGTAAAGTTAGTAATAGAAATTCATAAATTGCTGCTATGTTCCATATAAACAATGAGGTATTACCACAAGAATGGAAGGAAGGTATTATAATACCATTTTAAAAAAGGGGGGTGAAACAGAGTGTAATGACTAAAGAGGTATTTCATTACTATCAACATGGTATAAAATTTTATTAAACATAATTTTGATGAGATTGACGTCATATACAGAAGAAATAATTGGGGATCCATCAGTGTGGATTTCAATGAAATAGATCAACAAGAGATTAGATTTTTACTATTCGGCAAATATTAGAAAAAAGTGAGAATACAACCTGATGGGTCATCAATTAATTATGCATGATGTCGATTTTAAAAAGGCCTATGATTGAGTCAAAATAAATAAAGTAAATCAAGCTTTGGTTAAGTAAGGGATACTGAAGAAACTTGTCAAGCCAATTGAGGTGTGTTTGACTGATGCGTGTAGCAGAGTATGGGTTGGACGTCACTTATCAGACACTTTCGAAATACAAGATGGGCTGTAACAAGGAGATGCACTTCCCCCATTATTTTTTAATCTAGCCTTAGAGTATGTTATTAGGGTAGTGCAAAAGAGTAGGGTTGACATCAAAGGTATAATGCAGCTATTAGGATATGCAGATTATTTAGCTTTGTTGGACAATAATAAGGAAGCTGTTGCAAGAAATGCAGAAATTTTACTAGAGACTAGTAATGAAATATGTTTAGAAGTGAACACTGAAGTATATGATAACACAGAGATAACGATAATTTAAAGATTGCTGGGAACAACATATCATTTGACATGGTTAATAAGTTTAAATATTTAAGAACAATTTTAAATAGCAATAAGATTATTAGACTGAAAATTAGGAAAATAATGCAGTAGGGAAATGAATGCTATTACTTGGTCAATAAGTTGTTGACAACTTGCCTGCTTTCAAGGGATGCAAGACTCAGAATATACAAAACAGTAATTTTACCAGTTGTTCTCTAGGGGTGTGAAACATGGTCTCTTACCTTAAATGATAAAAACAAATTTATGGTATTGAAAAACAAGGTGCTTAGGAAGATATTTGGTCCAAAAAGGGATGAGGCTACTGGAGAGTGGAAAAGATTACATAATGATAAGTTAAATAGCCTGTACCTATCACAAGACATTGTTAGGATGATCAAGTCTCATAGATTACGGTAGGCAGGATATGCAGCCCTTTTTCTTCTCAGATTCTCTTAGGGTCAGGGACTTTGGGACAGACTAGTATATACCCTAAGAGAACCCCTGCGATAACCCCCGTTGCAGCACATGTGTGATACACCTACCAGCTACCTCCTTCAACAGCAACGTTACTAAATTTGTATACAAAATCCCTGGTCATTACAATTGCAAAACAAATAACTTGATATATCAACTACAGTGCAAATAATGTGATGCAGAATATACAGGGCTTACTACAGGTTCTCTCAGACAGCGAATAAACAATCATAACAGTTCTCAACTCGGACAGTGGGAGCTGACTCGCCCATAGATTACAAAATCAAGATTCCCACCAGGCCTAAATAGCAGATAGTTTCTTTCTTCCTAAAAGATTAACTCTGTTTTACTTTCTCTCAACAGCTCTGAGAGAAAGTATTGTGATTGTCAAAAAAATTGAACTTGAGATTTTGATAAATATCGACATTTCATGATCCTCTGAAACCAAAAAGTAGTTTTCGCGATGCCGTCTGTTTGTCCGTACCTCGGGCTAGAGCCGAAACTATTTTACCGATTGGGATAAAACTTAATAGCTGTGGTTTTCATAAGGTCCCCCTGAGGGGTTTTTGGAATTCTATATCTAACCTTAAATTTAAGGGTAATTTACTGAGGGGCAAAAAGAGAAAAAATCTATTTTCTCAAAATTCGCTCTAGCAATTTCGATAAAATTTCGAATCTAAACATTGTTTATTATTATAAACTAGGTGGCAGTTCTCATTTTCTTATGAACATTATTTTGAGGGTACTTTACATGGGGGAAATTTTCCAATTTTCATCATTTCTCTGCAACTATATGAGATATGTAATTACTTATGATTGTCAAATTGTAGTAGGCCTACTATTAAAGATAAAATTAAAATATGTTTTTATATAACCAATGAATTTGATGTTTCGCTTTTCTCAATGTTTCTGTAACAGTGTAGTTCTTAATGCCACTGAGTAAATAACAGTGTATATTATTTCATTTATGATCTTTGGTGGAGTGTTTCTACAACAACATATTTAGTTTCACAAAGCTTAAAGAGTTTTTAGTAAACATATATTTTATGATAAAAGTGATAGAAAGTTTAAACGATGCACTGTAGGCTACCATTTATTTTTATGATATATAAATATAATTAAATTCTATTTAATTACTATTATCTTTTTTCCAATTAAGCAATAATGCTTACATTTATATTAAATAACCACAGCCAACCTTAGAAAATTTTATTTTTACTCCAACAGTTGGCACAGTGCTTTCCTAACAGTTTCTTTTAAAATTTGAGTAATTTATTGTTTGTGTAGTAAAGTGTTTTATCTCTTCTTTTTTTGTTTTATAAACGCAACAGTGCCGAAATATTACTCAATTTGTGTTAAAATTTGTGTTTAAATGTGTGTTTGATTATTTGTATTATATAGAAGATAGAAGTTGTCACTTTTGTGCATTGTATTCTTTCTACTTTTGCCCTCTTTCTCTAGATGCGCTTTCTTCATTAAATTAACACTTAAGCCTATTAATTTATATAATATTTTCCTTTAATTTTATCAATTTCTATTATTATGAAATTATTTAACCATTGGGTCACCTCATTGTTAAACATTCTATGTATGAAAATGCCATTTCTAGGATATGAAAGAATCTTGGAGATTCACATTTGTGGATTTCTGTAGACGAAACAACCGATAGTCTTAGTCGGTGCATAACAAACTTAATTGTTGGCAAACTGGACCATGATGTGGCATCTAGAGCTAATCTAACCTGTACAAAACAGTTCCCCAGAACAAACCAATAGACAGTGGCTCACTTCATTAACAGTGGACTAGGTCACCTGGTGGTCTAGGGGTAAGGTGTCGGACTTCTGTGCTGGGGTCCGGGGTTCAATTCTCGGTCCCGGCACAGATTTATCTGATTGACAAACCCTTCCTTCACCTCTGACAAGACGTGTATTAATCACAACTTGTGAATGTGTGGAATGCCAGGCCTCCACCGTGGTTCGGATCCCACATTAAACTGTAGGTCTTCCATTTCATCTCACAATCACCCTACCATTACACATTAGCGTAAGTGCGTATAACCCGAAGGGGTAGTAAGACGCGGTGCTAATAATAATAATGATAATAATAATAATAACAGTGGACTAAAGGTTATATATTCTAATGAAGACAAAGTGCAGCTTTCTTTTACAGATGCTGATTCCTATATGGCTCCTACCATGCAGTTACTCCTCTCTTGTCAACATGACATGCATGACACATGGTGTGAACCGAATAGTGGCGGAAATATGACTGGAACTCCCAAAAGTGAACAAACTTATCTCCTGAGTGAAGAAAGTATTAATCAAGGCTTCAACAAGAGTTCAGCTCTGGGAAGTATAGGGAAACCTATATACAAACAGAACTTCTCAAAGCAAGGAAGAAAACTAATTGAAGCACCTGGAGAAGCTGTGAAAAAGTGAGAATAAGATTGGACAGAGGCCTTGAGAAAAATACAGGACCAAAGAGTATTTGTATGGTAGCTGAAATTTTGGTGAGAAAGTCAAGTCAAATTGAATGTGAAATCCCAACTCATATTTTGCCCATGTTAAAATACTTTCCTCTAACATTTGTGGATGTAAATACAAATGTACCATACAAATTAATATTTGGCCTAAGTGACAAACGCTATACAGTGGAAAACTTAGACAAAGTGCAAATTATTTCCTGTGAGGCCAATTATGGAAAATTTGTCAAAATTGTTTGAAACTTTTTTCCAAGCATGAATAGAATAGAATAGTATGTAGAAATTACATCTTATTAAAACCTAAGAAATCACTGTCCAGTTATAATAAACAATTGAATCAAAACTCACCTAAATCAGAAATATAGGCCTACCTTTTAGGCCAAATTCTTTTTTGAAAGAATAATAATCACTAAATTTAAAATAAGTTACCATTACACTCACAAGAAAATCTGTAAAATTGCAAAACCAAAGCTTTACGCGTATTACAGGGTCAATTAAAAGAGAACTTGAGATCTAACAAAACCAGAGACATTATACAATACACAGTACAAATTGGTGAGTTAATATTCTCAAAAACCGTCCCCATACAAAGGGACTCGACATCTTTATTAATGTCAAAAGCAACCACACTTTGTTCTTTTTTGCAAAAAAAAAATGTATTTATTTTAAGTGATTAACTAGGCTTAAAATTTCCTTGGCTAAACAAAGAGACACTCTCACATCCACTAACAATTTAATATCCAGAAAACTCACACAAGGCTCAATTAGAATTAAACTGAAAATGTGGTAAAGATCTAAACAGACACAGCTACCAGAAGTCAAATATTAAAATAAAGTAATAATTAAGACAAAATAATGTGTAAATATATTAGGTAAGCCCTACTACTTATCTGACCTAACTTAACCTAACTTTCATTAACATAATTAATGGGCAGATTTGGAACAACCTTGCTACCGTCCCATTCTCTAATAAATTTTAATCTCAATATTCTCAAAATAAACAATTTGACTTTCTTGGTATGAGACAATGTCAATTCTGTATAGGATCATGGATAAAACCATGTTGTTGTCTAGTAAGCTTATGCCTGGACTTAGTTTGGTGAGTTGTCTAAACGTCGTAAGAATTAAATAATTTCAACTAAATATAGTACGGTATGTATCATTATATTTGCGTTTACCTGTAAGAATAATGATGATGTTAGATTTTTAATGGTTTGCTATTTTATATTAAACTAGTGTCATTCCTTAGGCCTATATGTACCGGTTTTCGCACACAACTCCCAAATCGTACAGATAAAAACTAGAAAATGCTTTTTTACAAAAGCATACAACTTATTATGCAAATTTACTAAGACCCGGTATACAAGAAATAACTTATTGTACAAAAAGTTGTACAAGATATTGTAGGCCTAACTTAAAATGATGTCTTGTGATCACCAAAGATTGTACACGATCTAATTTGCACAACTTATTGTGTGCAATTTTAGGGAATAAAACACGTCCTATTCACTGAATGCCATTTATATTGTACAACTTTTCGATTGTTAACAATATATAACCCTATCTCCCGGACATAAACTAATTGAATTCGTTATAACATTTATTTGGCATCATATTATAGAGTTGATAAAGACCGATAACTTACCATTTAAAGTTATATTTGTATAATAAATATAAAAAATGAACTCAATAGTTATCATTTATTTATTAATTATCTATTTTTATTCCACCAAAATCAAATAAACTATTGCATTGTTCACATTATTGTATGCAAGTTTATACTATGCTGTGTGAACAGTCTAGGTAAAACTTATAGGCCTATGCAATCGATGTGACCAAAATACTGTACTATTTCTTGCAAAACTTTTTGGACAAGGAGTTATGTCATGTGTACAGTAGCCCCATGGCTTCTTTGGTGCTGAATGACAGCTCACAGCTGACTTCTGAGTCAACATTTAGGTATATACCTAAATTTTAACTGTCAAAAGTGGCAGTTGCTGAACACATGTTTTTGCAAATCATCTGGTTCAGCTGTAGGGATACATAATTTGGTCTGGTAACTTTTTAAAGCTGTCTGAAGTCAGCTGTGAGCTGTCAGTCAGCACCAAAGAAGCCATGGAGCTACTGTACCTAGCTTTAAACTAACCAAACGCACATACACCAAGTCAATTTCATTCTATGGTTTCATCTTGTTGTTTAACCTGTCAAAATACAGAAGTCTTTAAAGAAATGATGAACTTGTATAAAACTTCAACTATGCCAAGGAAATGATGAAAATATTCTTACTTCTTTTATTTGAGGAAACTTTTTTCTTGTCTCAATTGACAAATTTTTTAAGTCATTTTGAAGATTTTCGTACGAATTTTTGAGCTAATGCATTGCCTGTAGTTCCACCGAGATTTGCCATTCTTTCACTCCCAAAGTTATTTACAATTTGAATGTGTTAGTAAACATCTAAAGCATTAAAGGTAACATTTACTTTAATAATAGGTGTTATCATTGTCAAAATAAAATATCTCGACACTAAAATTAATAATGTAACCCCTCCATGTTTACGTTTAGGTGAGCTGGCAGACAAACAATATAACAACGATTATTTAGCGGACTGAACTTTTCCACAACCTCATAAACGTTTATTCTGGTGGAAAACAGGTTATGCGCAAGGTGACAACTGTAGACATAATAAGCAGATATAACCACATTAAAAATCAGTAAATAATTAATAAATACGTTTAAAACACATGATTAGTACAAAGTATTATACAAATTGGGACAATATTTTAATATGCGACCTAAAAATCAAGATCCAAAGGAAAAATTCAAGAAAAAAAAATCCAACCTTAAATTAAAATCGACTAAAAAAAATCGCCAACCTAAGGTGCCACAGTTTCTATATTTGAAATTGGGGCACGAGCACACTTGATGGAGTAGATAGTAGTACTAGGTACCTACAACAACCCTGTCTAGTCGTTGAACCTGGATCCTCTGGAAATTTTGAGATATTTTACTTTGAACTTATATCAGACATGAAGAAAGTCCTCTAAGATCACCAAGTTTAAGAAGGTGCCACAGTTTCTACATTTGAAATAGCGGCACGAGCACACTTGGTGGTATAGGTAGTAACAGGTACCTACAACGACCCTACATAGTCGTGGAACTTGGATCCTCTGGAAATTTTGAGATATTTGGCTTTGAACTTATCTCAAACATGCAACTAATACACTATAATAACCAAGTTTAAGGTGTCAAAGTTTATATATTTGAAATTGCGGCACTAGCACACTTGGTGTTGTAGGTAGTACTAAGTACCTAGAACAACCCTACAAGGTCGTGGAACCTGGATCCTCTGGAAAGTTTGAGATATTTTACTTTGAGCTTATATCCGACATGTAACTAATACTCTAAAATAGCCAAGTTTAAGGTGCTATAGTTTCTATATTTGAAATTGCGGCACGAGCAAACTCGGTGGTGTAGGTAGTAACAGGTACCTACAACAACCCTACATAGTCGTGGAACCTGGATCCTCTGGAAATTTTGAGATATTTTACTTTGAACTTATACCAGACATGCAGAAAGTCCTCTAAGATAACCAAGTTTAAGGCGCCACAGTTTCTATATTTGAATCTGCGGCATGAGCACACATGGTGGGGATCATAGTTCCTTATATCTATAATGACCCTGCATAACTGTGGAACCTGGTTCTGCCAATCAACCTAGTTTACTTTCAATTAAACATTGGATGTCTTTGTTAGTTAGGGGGACTGAGTTGGTGCCCAAACAGCCGCGCGTTGTAAGCACTTGCGTCGCGCCATGTACGTGCCGCTAAAAAGTGGTCTACATATAAACTTTTTCTTTTCTCAATTTTCTTACACATTTATCCTGACATCTTATTTTATTATAAATCAGAACT